>OY757313.1:90832358-91126438 GCA_963583905.1 Stenurella melanura | reverse complement strand
AAAATCTTTTTTAAACAATTTAAACAAACTTTTAATTTTTTAACTTCAGCTATTCGCTCATCAGTTGAATGCTTCAAAAATTAATTGCGACTATAAATAATTTAAGAGCCCTTGCAAAAAATACAAAATTGACTTATTATAGAATGATATGCTACTTATTTTTGTTCTCATTTTGCTTATAATAAGTTCTATCAGAATATAAAGTTTCTAAAAGTTCACAACGTTTTTGAAGGAATAATGGATAACTGAATGTAGGAAATTATCCGAGATTATTTAACAACTCCTTAAATTCACGTTTAGTAACCAGAAACTAACTCGACAGGAAGTCTATCCCACTGATTTACAGGATCGTTTAAACTACTTAAACATCAAATACTACAAAACACTACCTAAAAATTGCCTTAATGGAATCTTAATCATGACCCCCTGACTCCCTCCAAGAATTAGAGAGATACTAGATATTATGAGGAAATCTGAAACTTAGTTCTATAAAGTAGTCATAACTCTCTTTAGGCAAAAAGTCTAATTCCTACATACTTACCATTTTTCAAATAATCTTCAATAAAGACCTAAACAAGCCATGAAAAAAAGCTTACTTGAAGATTATTAAGAAGATTATTTATTAGAAATGGTAGGTACGCACGAATTTTTCTGAAGAGATATGCAGAACGGTATTTCCATTTTAATTGAATTGTTTTTGCTGCGCGAAGTTTCATGCTCATATGAGAGCAAAAATTAACAAATGATCAAATGTTTTCCATTCTTGAATGTTTGCCTATTTCCCCAATTCTTAAATAATATTTAACATATACTTTGTATTCATAATAATTCGATTAAAGTGGAGAACGTACTACTATGTTGTAATTAATTAAATAAATTAAAATCAATACTAAATAATGATTAAATAGCAATTAATGTACTGATTATACGTCATATTAAGTAAAGTCAAAATATATTTTCGGTTACTAATATATAGCATTCTCCCCTAAATTATAGAATTATTGAAAAGTAAACCAGGGATGACTAAGTGTAAAAGTGCGAATTGTTTAATTAGAGTATACATGTAACGAACACTTTATTCTGTACATACGCAGAACGAATATAACGGTAAATTGCCCCACAAATGTAAAATAACATTGAAGACAAGAATTTGTGCTTAAGTTCATTACGGATACAGAGATTTTATGATTAATTACATACTAAAGTATTAGGACGTAAAACGACACCAGCATTATTACAACCAAAAATCGTGCCAAACGCCGAGAGTGTTTTCCTCTGAAGTTTAGCTATTTTTTTTTGCAAAATATTAACATTAAATTTCCTTACTTAATGCTAATATTTTATTAAAAATTTACTGGTGGTGACCAGTAATAAAAAGTGTGTTTGATATGGTAACATAGTAGTATTTCATTAGTAGTACTAATACGTCTCTATCTGGCGAGAATATATTAAATGACATGAAGCATCAGAAGAGTATTTCTTAGAGGTACAAATAGAGTGGAGTGTAATCAGCGTATCAGCTTCGTCTTTCGTTTTACCATTTTTCAATTACTTAATAATTAAATGGGCATACATGTAAAGTATTTTTAGTTTTATTATACTCACTAGAGGTACCGATATGATATATTGAATTGTCTTGAATAGCTTGATATCAGTGGCGGCCTGTGGCTTTTAGCTGTCGGTGGGCACTTGCACAAACACAAATAAATAACAAATTGTAATAAATACGTTACATATTTCCGAAAATAAAACGATGTTTGGCGAGAAATTACGATTTTAAGAGAAAGGGAAAGGATAAGGCAGGCAGTGTCGGCATTCCACCCACAAACTGTAAAGCCCGATATCTATTTGAATTTGCATTTCATCATTTACAAATAATATTATTTTCATAATAATAATAATCATAACTAATATCACACTAACTTCCTTTTTTTTTCCATTATTTATCAAATATCTAATTAGAAATAAGGTACACAATTAATAATCTATTCGATATTCTCAATATTCTCATAAGATTAAGAAATTAATTAGTCATTTAATCAATTTTAACACATTTATTAATTAGTCATTTTTCAGTCTTCAGTTTGATTTTGTTATATTGTCAAATGTAAACATATTGTGTTCAATAATTCAAAATTCAATATTCATTATTCATAAGTTTATTAAGTTTTCTTTAGCGTGGCATGCCCTCCCTAGATATAAGTCGCCTAAAGAAGCAAGACATAGACATTCGTCCCGTTTTGACACGTAGTGCAGGCTAAAATCGAGGAGAATGACCAACACATGCGTAGGCGTAGTATAACACAATTTTAGTGTCCGCTGCCCACCCTGGTTAGTAGTGGTTAGAGTTTAGGCTCATGCGCATAAAATATTAGCGGCAAGCGACCCGGTATTAAGATTAATCGAATTCGTATGTAAACTTGGCAGAGGCGAATTAATATGTAGTGAAATATTAAAAATATTATCATATATAAAAATAATTTTTTAATTACTTACATAATTTTTATATTAAAATTAATTAACGACAAAATTTAATGACTAACTACCTGCTTGACTTTGGCGCTCTTAGATACTTGGGTGGGCACTGCCTACCCTGCCATCCCTGACGGGCCGGGCCGCCACTGCTTGCTACACTACTGTACAGCTGTACTGCATACATAAGTAAGTTATCCATTCTTGTGTAAATTATTTAAGCAGTTTTGAACAATTGCAAATGCAGATATGATCATACTATAATAAAGCTAAATGTGTAATGTGTAATCACTCGGTTAAACGAAAAATTAATTGTTTTATTATTTTAATTTGAAACATTATTAGAGCTATTTATTCAATATATACGTCGAAAACGAGAGAAATTGTCCGTGAAAACACTGTTAAACTGATATTTATTATAATGAAAGTCTTCAAATAAATATTTTGAAAATAAATAGGGTTCTATTCTGATAGTAGAAAAAA
Source organism: Stenurella melanura (assembly GCA_963583905.1). Lineage (NCBI taxonomy): Eukaryota > Metazoa > Arthropoda > Insecta > Coleoptera > Cerambycidae > Stenurella > Stenurella melanura. Next base: position 91,123,483 of record OY757313.1, on the reverse strand, counting down.
ATTCAAGTGAATCTGTTAAAGATTGCGACCTATAGAATGTTTGCGTCGAGGTTTCTGTACATACAGACCCACTAACGGTGACCTATGGCAATTTTCAATAACACTTTTACAACATATTCTTTATAGGATTTTGCAAACAGTGGAAAGAAAAGCTATCTATGAGAACTAAAGGAAAAACTATATATATAAATATTAATGAAATCTTTGCATTCTTTCGATAACCTGACTTCTGGTTATGCTACCAAGTGAAAATTCTTATCAGCCATTCTCATTTTAACACTAGCATCCAACCTAGTCCCCTACGGCTAAGCAGGCTAAACTAGTATCCACATGATCCCCTACCATATGTAAATTCAGTTAAAAATGAGAACAAAGGCCTGAAATTAATTTATTTATGTACCTTGTCTTTAAAAATTGTTTCATTCTAATGAATTACATTTTCATAAAATATCATTCAGTTTCTTGGATATGCTTAGCCTTTGAAACGTTTTTCGTCCTTATTGTTGACTCATCAGAAAAGCCTAAAGCCACTCATAACGATGTTCCATGCAAAACTAAGACAATATCCATGAACAATAAATAATTCACTTTTAAACACTTTTACAACTTAACAAAATCTCAAATCAATCTAAAAATGGTACCATTTTTCAGAGTAAAATATTTCCCATTCAAAAAGTTATAACCCAAGTCCATTCCTTGCAGAACCAATTAAAAATGAATTTGATTAACCAAACTGAGAGCGGGCGCGCTGTACGTGAATAGAACACTCATTCAGCAGTTGTGCAGTATAGAAGTAATATTTCGAGTAGAATTTGGCAGCACCTGTACCTAGAAAGAATAGGTTTACGACTGGTTTGAAAATTATTGAAAAATAATCCTGTCAATGCGGTGTAAACACAAAATTAATAAATTTTTCAATAACACGAACATTTTCGGAAATAATTTCTTCACGCTTTGCTTAAATCGTGGAGAGAACGGCACCCTCTATATTTATATCCATATGGTCACTCCGGGTAAGGTACGTAAATATATCTTCGAATGCACGCCCTATGTTGCAAATTGAGTCTCTTGATTTCTGACTAATAATTTTGGAAATAAACTCCTAGTACTGACGAACGGACAAACGAGTTATTTTTAAAGTTTCCATTTTTTACTTTCAAGTACTGCATCCTAATGAGTGAAAAAGTATCAATTTGTTAATTTTGTCATACATTTTATATTCGATAATTTAAATTAAGTAATATAATTAATGTAATTAATTTTAAATTTTTCAATAAGTAACGCTGTTCTATATTCTATAAGACAGTTAATTAAGAAAATGTTGTAATTTCATTTTGCAGTTAATTCTATAACAGTTTTAGCAATTATGTATATTTATAAATTTATTTAAACGGTATTTTATTTACAATGCACTATTTAACAAAACATTGCTGAACAAATTAACATTTAATTATTCATGTTTCGGAATAAATAAGAGAGATATGTTTCATACTCACAAATTTTTTGCAAATAAAAAATAAAGCTGTGCGAAAATTAATCAATATAATTCTCATTTATTTATTTAAATATGTGCAGATATTCATGTCTATCTAGTTTTAAGGTTGGAATAATTTCTAGGCATGGTTGAATGTTAGAACATTTAAAATTAGAATATTTAAATCACCAAATCGATTACTAATTTGCTGGCAAAGACCTTGTGTGGATAATATATTTTCACATAAATCAGAGTTTTATTTTTGTGGTATATGTATATATTTTGAAATATTGTTTTTCTGAATTTCGCATACATGTATGAACTGAAATGAAAATATCCTGGTGCCATTCACCATTGCATGATTGAAATATTTAATAGCGGTGGGTTAGATAGATAAAGTTTTTACTACCGTATAACTAACAAATTTGGAAATGTAATATTTGCAGTATAATATTTATATTTGTGTTGAGGAATGCAGAAGCAATGCAAAATTTAAGTCTACCTTACCCTAAACTGACAAATGCCCCTTTGAATAATGTAATGGTTTGCATTTTCCTTAAGTTTTTAAAAATTTTTTTTTATTTCATCTTGGTCTCGATTTTGGTACATTTAGTAAACGCGAATTTTATTAGCCCATAAAAAATTATTAAAGATGTAAAGTCTGTGGGAACCCTATACAACCGTCTATGTACAACGAAAGTTCGGAGCTTCGAGCATGCGCATACCTTGAAAATGTGTAATAAATTCCGCAAGTTGAGAAATTGAAGTATTTCGTGTTATTTTGTGAAAAAAAGCGGGGGGACACCGCACCCCCCTTTCTTTGTCTGCGACGTCATACTGCCTGCGGCGCTAATAATTATTAACAATTAGATATCAGAATAAAAACCTACTAACCTAACTTAAAGAAATCGCACGAAAGAATGAAATTATTTTAAGTAGAATAAAAACCTACCAACCTAACCTAAAGAAATCATAGAAAAGAATTAGTGAAAAAATATATTAATCGTTACAAAATTAAATAAGAAAAAATCAGCGGACATAGGAGTTTGAACCCGGGACCTTTCGTATTATAAGCGATAGCTTTACCATCATCATCATCATCATAACAAATTTAATATAGAATTAACATACAAAGCCTTGCCTCCCCGGATCGAGATCTGGAGTCAACCGCACAACCACGTCGCGCAGCGCCGTGGGCGGATCACGACCGGTTCGGCTCAATAAAATTAAATAAAAGTTAAAACTCCTGCCGCGTGGGGCTTAAAATTAACATCAAATTTTTTTCTTATACCTACAGAATAGATTTAAAAACACTAAAAAATTAAACACAATAGGAAGATATGGAAAAGCACTGTATAAATTTCGTTTATTGGCACGGGAGAAACTCAACGAAAAAACCCGTTCGAGGTAATTTGACCCTAACAGTTTGCCCGCCGTTAGGAAGTTATGATTAGGAAAGAAAGATTTGACTTTTAAATGATTTGGATTTTACAAAGTTTCTTGGTATAAAGTGAATTTAGAACAAAAAAACAAAATAACGAAAAAGACAAGAAGACAAACATATGACAAACACAGAAATAAAGGGGGGATAGGTATAGAATAAGAGATATGATGGTGAAAAGTGTGTGATAGAAGGAAGTTTTGGTAAAGGAGAGGTTGGCTAGAGAGGTAGATAGGCAACACCTAGTATGATAAGGAGTGTTTAATTCGGAATGGGGAATTATGCATTCTGATTCGGGTTATGTTGCGCGTAAGCGGACTGTCGCCCAGTCGAAAAGCGTAGAATAGCTTTACCTATGCGCCAGCCACTCTGCTGACAGTGAACACTAGAACAAGGAATAAATAGTCATATAAATGATACCATGTTTTACGCATGGTCGAAGCTCCGGACTTTCGGTGTACCTAGACGCTTCTGAACCCTATAACCATTCAATTGGTCCCTGGCTATCAATCCAATTAATTAAAATAAATTAAAAACCTCGTTAAAAACTATTAAAGTAGCTGAAGTTCAGACCTCAAGATCTATGTTCGGATATATCTCTGAGTAAACAGGCATTGTTAAAGGACGTGGCACCAGTGAACAAATACTTATCAAAAAAACAAAGGCAAATGTTAGGTGCCGATATACCCCTAATTCTCAGGCCACGGTAAGAATTTTGATCTTGTGGGATGGGTCAAACTAAGGACTGTACCATTAGAGATGGAAATAACTAGACACCTGAATTTCATTATTCGTGAACTATATGAAGATAACGCGGTCCTGGCAAAAATTGACAATAGCAAATACAACAAATATAAAGCAAAAAGCACCAATCAGAGCTCGGTTACCAATATTCTATAATATATATGGTAAATACATGTGTGTGGTATTATCATAGGCAAAACTAAGATTTTCAGATGATGCCATCTTATGATTAAAACTGGTTAATTGTAATCATCTCCCGATGATGCTAACGTGGTTAGTGAAATGCGCGTCGAGTGTTGTTTTCAAGAGTTTTGGTGTTTGTGGAAATAACGTCTCCAGAGATGTGTTTCTTTACGTTCCTGAGACAGTTGGTCGCTAAGATGGCAGCCAGGCGGCGTACTGATGCTTTCGAGTTGCAGATTTTTAAGATGTTTATGACGAATTTCTTGGATGGACTGTTGCACGAAGAGCTCGATTTTTAAGTATGCTCTCTAAAATGCTTTTCCAGAGTCGTATTTTTGCGTAGCCAGCAATGTCCACTTCAGGACAACTTGATAGAGGAAAATAGGTGCCTTCAAAAACATTGGGTTGATGTAACCAAAGATAGGAAAGAAGTCTAGTGAAGTTTAGGAGACAACCGGGACAGATTGTGTGATGTTATAAGATGTTCCATACAGCAAAAGTTCACAAAACCTTTGTGAAGACGTTGCGAGTAAGGAAATCTTCCCATTTTTTCTTTTCTGAAAGTAAGTCAAATGCGGTCATGGAACTTTTACTCAAACTGAAAATAAAATTTAAAAATTTCAAATGAAGCGCATTAAATGTGTGATATAAAGAAGTCAAATTTACATATATCGAATTTCGATGGAAATTAGCACAATGGATGGTACCTATAACGGATATGGAACGCGAATGCCAGAATCGTGCCACTGATAATGGGATCACTGAGGACCATTAAGTTTCATAAGCATCTTGAGCAGATTCCGATAAAACCAAACACATACAAAGTGCAGAAGATCGCGCTGTTGGGTTCTGCACATATACTTCGAAGAACAATAACATAGAGAAAAGCTTTAGCACTTGTTGAGTCTCTGGGGTCTGCTTGATATACACAGCGTCCCAAATGTTCTCCTAAATCTCTGTTTTATTTTCGTAGATTTTACTTTTTATCTTGCTTTACCTTCAAATGTTCTCTCGGGGCTCTTCCTTGCACTTCCACTGTAAATAGCTATTTACCTGTGGAAAGGTTAATAAATGAAAGTGAGCTAATGTATGTCTTGGCAAGCAAACAAAATGGACGCACTGATGCATGACGTTGAAACGAAAACACAAATTTCTGGGAAACATGAACTCAAGTGGAGAGGAGGAGGTACACACTGCTAAATTCAGAAGCAGAAGGAACAGAAGGCTCACAAGAAGAATACACAAGATGATGATAGATGGAAACTTAAAAGAAGCATCTCACAAACACTTGCACTTCCTATCCGATGATGATAGATGAAAGCTTAAAAGAAGCATGGAAACTTAAAAGAAGTATCTCACAAACACCTACACTTCCCATCCTATATTCCTACCTATTCCTACCCCATGCGTCATGGGGCTCTCGCTGCTGGCAACATGTTAGTCACTTGGTGGCGGGATGTACTACTTTGGCACCATCGGATACATTCACTGACATAACAGGATGTCCAGTTATCTCCACTAGGCTATATATAAGTAATTTGATATACCGGTACCGCAAAAATATATATTTTCTTATCGTACATAATAAAAAGGAAAAATCCTGCTTGCTGCTCGATGTATCTATCCTTAGTGACGCGAAGGTAATGCTCATGGAAATTGAGCAAGTACAAAGACCTCTTTAGAAGTGAGCTGAATGTGGAATGCAAAGATCATAGTCGTGACAGTAATTGTAGGAGCTCTCGAAACTGTCAAGAAGGGCCATGACCGGAGTCTGCAACAACTACCTGGTTAAACGAGAGCGCAAGAAGTGTAGAAGATCGCTCTATTGGAAGCGGCGCACATGCTAAGAAAAATCCTGGAGTATAGGAGTCTCTGTGATCCCTTGTTGAGAACTGGACACTGATCTGTTGAAGGAGACATCACCAACGTCGTCAGAAGGGCCCAATAATCTAGAACAGTCTCCAAAAGAGCTGCATTCCTTGGTGTAATGCCAAGGGATCGGTAAAATATCCTCCCCAAAGAGGAGTGCGTAACTCTATAATAGGTGAAAATAAATTTATTTACCGAAAATGTATACAATAAATACATAAATACTGTAAAAGTAACATAGGAGGTAAATAAAGAAATACCCACAAAGGTCGTCCCTTGAATGTGTGATGAACATACTAGGTATGGTTTAGTTTAAGTTTTTTCATACATTAAATTCCTCTTGGACGTAATTCTAAAATGCCGTAGCGTGTAAAAAGAATCAGAATCAACCATATACAGGGTGTCCCGGAACTATGGGACAATACTTCGGGAGCATACAGTTTGGATCAAAATAACGGTAAAAGTGTCTAAGTATATTTTTCCTTTAGCTGAGCTATTCCCGTTCAAAATTAAATTTTGAAGAAGTTTTTTTTGCTACTAGTTTGTAAACTTCTTTATCAATTGTAGTAAAATTTGTACAGTATAGATAGTAAGTGTCTCTGATTTAGAAGTATGGTGCCTTTCGTATCTTCCCTAGGAAGCGAGGGGTGCAACACCCCTAATGCCTTCTACCCCTAAATTTTTATATAAATAAATTTTTGGTACTTTCAGACATTTTTAATTTCCTTAAACAATTTTATAAAAAAGCTGCTTTTGCTTGACATCGATAAAGCGACCCATTTTCGAGAAATAACATATTTTACTGATAAAGGCTATAAGGAACGCTAATATAATGAATACCACTAGGAACACTACGAATTAAATATTTGTGAGAAAACACTTGTAAATGTGAACGTCAAATTTGACAAATAAAGAATTATTAAATGAAAAATGAACATTATCTGTAAAGAAAATATTAAAATTTAATAACTACAGTGTAGGATTGAGTTGTAAGTGTTGTGTGTAATAGTGGTTTAATTCTTTATCTAGTAAACATGCCAATATGTATCTTATGTACAGACCTAGCCTCGGGTAATGGGTTGGCAGCCAAATGATTTTGATGAATCGAAGATACTTACTTAGTATCTATGGTGTCCAAATTTTATTACAATTGATAAACAGTTTTCAAGCTATTAGTAAAAAAAAATAAAAATTTAACCTTTATTTAATTTAAAAATATTGTTTTGATTCATGTTTCGATATATTTTCACTACGTTATTTATTTTTTTATTATAGTGTTTTTATTTTAGAGATTAGAGTTATATAAGTGTTTTTCTGGTCTATTGCTGGGTATTTGTATTTCTTCTACTCTTGGAATTAGGTACAGCCATTTTTAACTTTGTTTTTATATACATGAACTCATTATTCTTTTTATTTCCGGGGCACAAGGTTGTATAATTTCGGTCGAAGATATACAAAAGATTTTAGTACTATAAGATTCGTGTCATGTTTGGTAGCAATAAAATATATTATTAATTTTGACTGGGAATATATTTACTAATGCACGGCTGCTTCATACTTAAATAATCGAATTATAAGTAATTCTGTATATCGTTCATGTATGTATCAGAATATGTGTTTATGACATGTTATAAGAATTTTTGAGAAAAATATCTACCTAAATGCCCTATTTTTCGGGCAAACCTAAGAGAGAAGAATTGAATTAACACACAAGCGCACGTCGTGTTATTGTTTATTTTATTAATATTTAACGTCAATGTACTTGTTACTAAGTTCTGTTATAACCTTGACGCAGGTACTCGAAATGTATTCATGACAAAAAGTCAGAACATACGTCAGATTATTCGTATGTTATCGGGTAAAATAATATTTAAAAATACTTTTAGGTCATGCTTCAAGTCGCCTTGATGTGTCAGTACTGTGGAGAGAGGTAAAAATTCCTTAGAGCTTTGAAAACAGATTAACGATGCTGTTCAAAGGTATGACTCCACGGTGTAAATAATTTTATTGACAAATAACTGTTACTTTTACAAATGTTACAATAAGAAAATTTTAAGATTTTTGGAGACGCTTAGCTTGCGGATGATATGAGTTTAACAACCTTACTGCATCATGACCTAAATTAGGACGTACATAATTTAATGTTTTATTTACGCCTATGTTCATTCTATATGTAAGATATTTCCTATATAAACATACACGTATCTATGTATATGCGTCTGCACGTATTTCTTATGATCATATATACATCGTTAAGAGCTCCTAGCAAATTTTTAAAATAAAAAAGAGATCAATAACCTACCTAGATATATAAAGAACGTATTTAAGTTAGAAGACTTGAACACATGAGAATGGAAACTGTTACAGTCAAATTCCTTAGTGAAAAGCCACAAAACCAACGGTACAAAGAACTACACCACACTCACGACTAACTGCCCGTTTCTTCTTAAGCGGCACTAACCATACTGAAGGCTCAGGTCTCAGGTGATTCAATCAAGACAGGTAAGTGGGAGGAAACAAGTTTTGTCTACCTTTACCTATACTTCTATTCCTTTGAGTTATTAATATTGCTTTTTCTATACCCTCAAGTACGTTCGTAAGAGCATTTGTAGTTATTTTGTTATTTCGTACAGTATAAAAATTATATTCAATAGCAATGTTGAATGTTGAATTGAAAATACCACTATTAACTGGTTTTATATAGGTATTATTTACTTATTAGGTATAGTTAAGTAGGTAGGTATATCTTAATTTCAGTTCACATATTATTTTGTTAGAATAAAAAGAGAGTTCGATGAAAGTATCAGAGACGAACCTTGAACTAGGAAAGATTTTCATAAACTAACATTCGTTGTAGGTATGAAGAGACTATTTTATTTAAAATTTGAGCATTTACGTATTCTGCACAATTAAATCTTTCAACAATAGTACTTATACCTACCTACGTAACAGAATAACAGAAAATCACATTGCAAAATCTATGATTAATAATCTCAGAAATTAAGTGCGTAGACTGAAAGACAAAAAACCAACAAAAACAATGAAAATATACGTTAACATTGAAAAAAGTGTGAAGATACACCGAGTAAATGTCTAAAAAAAGATATTTACAATAATGAACCAAATAAAAGCCACGGTCAGAAATAAATTATAGGGCGTGCTCATTGGATTTCAGGGGTTGCTAATTCTTTCATAATTTAGGAAAATATGTTCCACATATGTACCTAATGTTGGAATTTCTTTAGGAGTGTCCAAATGTTTCCAGGGAGTGTTTGGCACCCCTGGCTACAGGCCTGACCAAATACCATTGAATTCTCCTAATGAGTTAAAACGTTAATATTTGAACATGGTCGACTGCAAATACCTATTTGATTATTTGATTAATTAATATATTACTAGAATACAGGACAAGTCACTCTTATGTAGTGTCCCTGGTTTCAAGTAAGTACAGTACATAGTATTTTTTTAATTAAGGGACCATTCAAGACATATCCTACGTTCGCTAAATTGTTTTGCCATTGTGAAACATTTTAGCGAACACTTTTTAAAAATTGTTTGTCCATTTATTGATTAAATAAATACAATAGGTAAGACGAAATTCTGAAGCATTAATCGAAATTTGTACGCAGATAATCTCTAACTTTCTGTGTTTATGAGATTGGTTTCATTCTCCATCTTGTTGAAAGATGATTTTCTGATATGAAGAGATGCATGAGATGAGCTCTTGCTATGTCAGCCTTGTAGTGTTTGGCACATGGCATCAGTTCACTAGTAGAGTTTAGAAACGTAGTTTCATTCCCGTACCGCGACATTACGGAAGTAATCCCAACTAGAAATTTGATATTTTATAAAAGTTGTAGGAATGTTCCTGACACAAATTTTATAAAACAATGTTACTCTCAGAAACACTTTCATAACGTTTTCACAGCAGCTATAAATGCAAAATTGGCACCATCTTATAAAATATTTCAGTCGCTGTTGATATTTTGTAACACCTATTGGAACCATTACAAAATAATTATATAAACATTTCCAGAAGCCTTATGAAAATTTAGTACCATCATTATATAGTAGTTTTATTAAAGCTTCATGTAATTGTACTATAAAACACACTTCAGTGTTTGTTAAGTTACTGCTATAAAACAACTAAACAACTGTTTTATAAGAGCATTTAAATAGTCATTATTTTAAAAAAATGCTGCTTTATACACACTAATAAAATAAAATGATTTCTAAAATGTATCCTAAAAGTTTAAGAAGTATTTCTGACACTAAAAGCATATGGCATTGTGATTTAATACTAGGTACCTAATAACCTATAATCATTATTTAAAAGACTTGCTCTGGCTTACAAGGACTGTAATTTTTGTTGCGAAGAAAATTTTACTGTAAACTATGGCCATATTTCTAATATATTTTTAACGGGCCTCTCTTTTATTGATGATTTCTAATAATTTTTGAAATTTTATAAAAATATCGATTTTATGAAATTGAGTTCTTTTACAATGTGACTTACACTAATTTGTTTTAGTAGTCATAACTGTATAGTTAGCACGTTTCCGACTCCATAAATTCTAATAAACATTTGATATTTTCAATTTTCATACATTGTCATATGTACCTTCACGAATGCTGGCCTTTCAAGATGGCCTCTCTCTATAATATACTTTTGTGTTAGTAGCAAGCATTTCACGATATTTAAATTATTAGACGATTCCTATAAAACATCTATAAAATTAGTGTAACTTTTTCGTGAATCTTATAAAATAGATCACTCACTTTCACGATACTTTTGTAGCTCTTAAGATAAATCTGTTAGGGCTGAGTTGTAAATGCAACCATCGAAACAGAATTGGTTCAATTTGCATAAATATAACCTAGAAATTAGTAGCAGTAAATCACCTTATTTACAGAGCTGTTTATTTATGATGTATTTATTGCCAAAAACACGTAGTTACTTTTACTATAGTGGAATCAATAGTACTTTGACATATGACCTGATACGTTAACAGTGCAGTGAGTGAATGCGTCGTTTCATTTTACAGCAGTATAAACTTTATCCTAGTGCCAAAACCACTACGATGTTAATACATGTACCTAATATTTTTAAAACCACTTTTTAAGTTTCTCCATTGTCCTAAGTCTGATGTTTATAGTTTGGCCGTTATATGATCTGTTAAGAATTGCACCGCTCTTGTCAATGTTGGTAACCAAAATTTTGGGAGAATAATTTTTTTATAAACTTGTCTACTATAATTATGACAAATTTTCATTAAAATGCTATGACTAAATATAAATACACAGCTAACGCAGGAAACCAATTTTCTCAAATATGTTTTATTGTATTGTTAGCCACTACATTTTTATGCTTAAGTAAATAAATTTATTTTGTAACGACTTTTTTGCTGTTTCCATATTACAGTAAATACAATGCTATATAATAATTATATAACATGCCCTGGAACATTTATTCTTAAAAGCAAAATTGTTACAAATAGATCTTTAATATAACTCTTTTGTAAGATGATAAGAAATAACCATAAAATAATTCGAATGTATATTTATAACGGTGCTAAAAATGCTGCTGAACGATACTAAAAAATCGTTATAAAACGATTTAGTTTTATAAGCTGAAATATTTTATAACGTAGTCACGAAAACATTTTATAAGCTGAAATATTTTATAACGTAGTCACGAAAACATTTATAAAATAATTTCTTAACTCCATTATAAGGTATTTTATAATTTTCCTGTAGAAACGTTTTAATGATAAATTTATAAAATAGTTCAGTTGCAGACAACAAAATAGTATTTTCTGGAACTCTAATATAATCAATCGGCATTTAGAAGCATTAATAAAATAACAATAAAACAAAATAATCGTAGAACATTTAAATTATAAAACAAATTTTTGCTGGTTGGGATGCCCCATCTCTAGAGAGAGAGAGAGATAGATAGATATATATTATCTATAATAATTGATTTAGTCTGTAACATAAATTAATAAGTAAATGGCTAGGTTGCGTTTGTTCGTATTTCTATTGAAATCATACCTAAAATAATATATCATAGGTAATAAAAGAGGTTACGATTTCGTTGGATTTATTTTTATTACGAAAATTTGATAGGTCACAGTAATATAAAGTGCGCAAACTGCAGTACAAAAACACTGAACCGCGTAAAATCGAGCAGTCTCTCCAGTTTGCTCGAGTTGTATTATTATTAAAATGACAATCAAGTTTAAGTGTAGATAAATGTTTATCGTACATTGTGGAAGGCTAGTTTAGTAATATGTACATTACTCCCCTTAAGAACAATTATTAAAATAAAGCTATAGAAAAATTCACCATTGTAATATCACGTCTCTCCCTACATATAAGGACGGCGGCCCTTTCATCTGAATCCTTCTGGAAACTGACATTATGTTTCTGAGAAATCGAACTGCATATGATGGTACTACTACTAGGTCTATATCTTGAGAAAGGAGGGGGTACACTTTTGATTGAAAATCAGCCTAAAGTTTCGACTAAAAATTAAACTTGATAATTAAAAAAAAATCCATGTATTTTGGTCAAGTAGGAGTTACATATCACAAAAAAACAAAAATGACCTGTTGCATCTTTCTAACTAAAAGAAAATTTCAAATTCGACCAATTTTATGATTGTTTGTTAAAATTGCTCAAATTTCAATATATTTTTATGATTCTCATAAATAGCGAAAGATAGTAGCTCCGCATAGTGAAGTGGAAGTATAGTAATAGTAAAAAAATATACTTTTTTTTGTTGCATTAGGTTTAGAATGTTCATGACAATGAGATTTTAAATATGAACGAAAGAAAATTTGTTTGCTGGTCTGTATTTTTATCTTTGCCTACGATTACTTTGGAACGATTTAAGTTATTGACTTGAAAATTGGTACACGTACGTATTACAATGGGATCTGGAAGTAGATTATACTTTGTGCTTAATCTGATGGACTGGAGGATAAATATTGTTAAAAAGTACAATACTTATTACATACCAGAAGAAAAGGCCTTAATTTTTTATGGCATCTTCCACCCCTATCACCATCTCCATTACTAAGGCTTTCAAATCAATTTTTGGCATCAACCACCCCACCATTCCCACCTTGGAGTAGGCGATTTCAAATATTATATTATTTCCACATACTGGAGTGCGAATATAATATCAAGATGTCTTCCTTTAAAGAGACTTGACTGGGAAATCTAGATGTAAAAGTACCGGTTCCTTAGGCAGCGATTTTTTATTACATAGTTATTGTATTAAAAGGTAAAATTAACAACAAAAAAAACTAGCTGTCGGTCATAATCAGCTCATTTCTTTATGAATAGTGTATTCCTTCGTTTAAAATACAGCTGTAAGTCAAAACCCCCAAAGAAATATTACAAATGTAGAAAGCGCCGTATATGGAATCACTGCTTCCACATCCAGATTTCCCATCCAAGTCTCTTTAAAGAAAACGTCTTTACCATATTTACAGAATAACATGTGGAAATAACTGATCATAGAAATTTAATAATATTTGAAGCAGATGTCACAAAAAAAATTGAGGCGTAGCACATGCGCCAAGAATCAAATTTCTGAACTTTCATTAACTTGAAGTAATTATTTTCTCCTACTTATACCCACACCCCACCCCCCATCCCTTCAACGGAATCATCTCAAACAATGTCATTACAATACATGCGTGTACTAAATTTTAAGAGAATAATTGAATTTTATTTTATCAACCCCTTTAATAGTGGAGCGGAATTGGTGTGGGTGGTGTGCTGATTGAAGAATATAAAAAATCTGAGGCCCTCGCTTCTAGTTTATAAACCAAATCTTAATATCCTGTACCCTTACCAGCTTGATTTACTTATTTTTCTCCTATGTACGTTTACTTACCCCCCCCCCCCCACCCCTTTAACGGAATAATCTGAAAATATAATCTAATTTCAGATGTTATAATACGAGCGTGTACCAAATTTCATATCTCAATTTAATTTTATCAACCCCTTTAATATGCCGCTCCAGATCTCGTTATAATGCATATGTGTATAGAATCTCAGGTCAATATTTTAACCGTTCCAGAGAAAACGTGCGCACAAAAAAGTTACACTATGTGGATGTGGAAGTCAAATTTTACCATCCATGTGTTCCTTCCGATCGTGGCAGTAACAACAGAAAGATATGGTTTTATAAAAAGCAACCGTCCATCGATAAATATTGGAGTGTAACAATGAATAAATCACTGAATAAACAATATTCAGTGCTTTATTTGTAATTGTATTTATTCTAATATTTTTCGATATAAGTCTATCTGAAATTGAAAGAGAGTAATATAAAAGCTCATTATAAATGAAAATCCCATAAAAACATAGTCAGTTATAAAACTACAGCACACCAATATAATATAACATATAAAGGAAATAAATTACTGTTAACCTGACTGACTGGGTTTTTTTTTATAGGATTTGCGTTTATAATTAGCTTTTATTTGCCTCTTTCATTTCCAGATAGACTTTGGACACTTCCTTTTGATGATATCATTTATTTTTTTGTTATTGCCACTATCGGAAGGAAGACGGCCATATTTTTACATTTGTAGTGTTTTTTGTGGGGTATTACTAGTTTTGTTATAAGGAATTTGTAAGTATCATTAAACAGAATTGTTTTATATTGAAATCGTCAGTGTCATGCAAACTGTGGGGGTCATTCGATGTTCATAAAATGGACTCTGTCTTATCCCCTTTACCCTTTCGCACGAACGAAGGATATAAAATTACACTGTCTCAAAATATATTGTGTTGATTGTTTTGAGAATTTAGATATTTAATTATTCTTATCTTTCTTAAGAGAGTCCATAAGAGTCATTGGTCGATCTATAGCAAGACACGCATAAGAATATAACGGAAACAGAAATAAATTAATGAAGCTTAACAATAATTTTCAAAAATTATATGGAAACGATGTTATGATTTCCACAAAACTAAAATAGATACTAAATTCAACTGAATACGTTATAACACTTTATCAAATGTTATACTCTGTTGTATTTGAGGAGTATTCGTCTTATCGTTTTATATTGAAATCGTCAGTGTCATGCAAACTGTGGGGGTCATTCGATGTTCATAAAATGGACTCTTTCTTATCCCCTTTACCCTTTCGCACGAACGAAGGATATAAAATTACACTGTCTCAAAATATATTGTGTTGATTGTTTTGAGAATTTAGATATTCAATTATTCTTATCTTTCTTAAGAGTCCATAAGAGTCATTGGTCGATCTATAGCAAGACACGCATAAGAATATAACGGAAACAGAAATAAATTAATGAAGCTTAACAATAATTTTCAAAAATTATATGGAAACGATGTTATGATTTCCACAAAACTAAAATAGATACTAAATTCAACTGAATACGTTATAACACTTTATCAAATGTTATACTCTCTTGTATTTGAGGAGTATTCGTCTTATCATGGAGTAATTAGTCTTTAATCTATAAACATACTTTCATTCAACTGTTTCACACTTATATCTTACAGTTCAGTGTCTGATAAACAGTATTTTCCTGTCAGCATACCTAAGCGCTCGCCTGAAATATTGAGATAGTCGATATGTTAAACTTATTCAACAACTGTAAATATTATCCAGCGCTTTTACAGCGACTCGGTAAGATGAGGGAATGTATTGTGGAATTTCAAGAATGCGTCTAATGAAAATTAATATTAAACCAATCGGCAAAGATCAATGAAAGTGAGAAGGACAGATGTTGTATTGCGGCATTCTAGAGGGCAGATTAAGAAGTAATGTAATGTAAATTAAGACAATGTCTCAATTTTTTTTATAAGTGCCACCCCCACCAGCACCCCCACTCCATTCTTAAAGGAGTAAATAAAAAAAAAATTGTGACTTATTGTGAATGCAGTTCTCAAAAAATGTTTTGGCATCAGCCACCCCCACCTTGAGGCTGATGATTTCAATTAAAATTCTTAGCAACTATTTTCACATACTGGAGTTCAAATATGTATGGAATAAATTCATGTAAAGCGTATTCGTGAACTTTTAGGAACAATCCTCAGATAGGTCACACTTTAATTTAAAATTTCCAATTTTTAGCATGCGAGTAGTAGCTCCTGCGTTCACCCCATCTGAATTAGGACTACCATCCGTAAATTTTAAAATAGAAACGGGGTCGTGCGCCGCCTCGTTCGAAAGAGATTTTGATTCTATATTTACCAGTATGAAGTTATTGGTGCATTAATTACTGTGAAAATTAATTTTAAAAATGCAAAATTTTGCTAATGTCTTGAAACTCAGTTGAGGTTTTTCTTGCTAAATTATTAGTTTTGAAGAAATGTTGAAACTGATCCATCGCTGCTTTTTAAGTTTTTTAATACAAAATTGTACCTACTTCAACTTGCATAAAATGAGGCGCAGAGTCACAGATGTATTAAGAATGTATTTCTAATTTATTTGAATGATTTTATCTTTTGTTATTTTGTAATTAAATTACGTCCAGTCGCCTCTTAACAACAAGCAAGTAGATCTTTGAATTCTCGGATAATATTTTGTATGACTTCAGTACTTATTTTATGAATTTCTTCGGTTATCCTATTTTTTAAATCTTCAATATTGTCTGGTTGATTAACATACATTTTTGATTTTAAATAGCCCTGTAACAAGTAATCAAGGGAGGTCATATCGAGATACCGAGGTGGCCATTCAATAATTCCACATCTTCCAATCTCACTGTATGTGAATAATGTGGTGGAGCTCCATCTTGCTGGTTAGTATAAAAAACAATTGGATAATTAGCACCAGAAAACCGTAGTTTTATTATACTCACTAAAAAGTTCGCCAAGAAATCTCGATCAACAGCACCGTTAATTGTGTCTTCAAAAGAATAAGGGACAATAATTTAATTATTAATGATACCAACCAAAATGATCACTATTTGAGGAGACTCTATATGACTCCATCATCGAAAGAGGATTATATCTACTCCAATATCGACAGTTCTGACTACATTTCTGTTTAATTGAAATGCGCCTTCATTTTACATATAAGCTGCAAATCTGTTAGCATTCTGTTCATCATTATTTCACAGAACTCTTGCCCTTTTATTAACATTTTTTTGTTGAAATTGGTTTAGAATGTTATGAAACTTTGAGATTTTAAATTTGAACGAAAAAAAAATGTCTGTTTGTTGCGTCGCGCGTCGCACAGTAGAGCCACCGAACTTTTTGAGAGAAATTAACTTTCTGAAGTAACTTTATGTCCAAACTAGTTGATTTTCTTTTAACACTCAGAACCAAATTCCTAATCGATCCCTCCAGGCGGAAATTTAATTTTGAGGGTTGTCAGCTGTCTACTTGCTGTCAAAATACAAAATGCACAGAAATGAAATACAAAGAAATACAACAGAAGACAAACTGGAAAAGTTGGAACAGCACCGGAAGAGGAAGACAATAAGAATACACGGAGTGACCGAATCCAGAGGGGAAGAAGTACCTGAGAAAGTCCTAGACGTTCTGAAAGGTAAAATGAAACTGGACATTAAAGAGAGAACATTTGGAAACCTATTTCAGAACAGGGACAATAAGGAACGAAAAAAGATCTATCTTAGTGAGTTTTACAAGGGAGGACATTAAAAAAAGTGTAGTGAGAAATCGAGGAAAACTTAAAGGAACGGGTATCTCCATAACAGAGGACGTCACTCCCGGAAAATATGCCCTGTTTTTACAAGCCAAATAAAAGCTTGGCAAAGAAAATGTGTGGATACTTGGAGGGGAAATCCGAGCGCGAATTGACCAGAAGAGGATGCTAATAAAAAATAAGGAAGATCTGGACCAACTACGATGACACTCATATCAGCAGGGCGGCAGCAATGTAGGTAATTAGTACTCTTTGTGCAATCTTAGAATACTGTTTAGACGTAGGAATAAATTAATAGCATAGGTAGTATAGGTTATACAGATAATAAAAAATAAAATATACAAGTATGGCGGGTATAGAGATAGCGATGAATATATTGGGAAATTACAACAACATTGAAACTAAAGAATGCAATGATTTTGACGAACTTAAAATTTTTTTTCCAAATGGTGTGAATAATTTTTCAGTAGTACATTATAACATAAGAAGTATTAGGGCAAATTTTGATGAACTTTGTGCTAGTATAGCTGAAATAAATAATGGCGACGGAAGTGTAGGGATAATTGTCTTATCGGAAACCTGGTCTATATAGAAGGCTATAAATCTTATTATAATGAAGCAAACTATAACAAGAATGATGGGGTTTTTATTTTTATAAGAAATGACCTGTGTGCAGATGTAAGGATTGTAAAGCTTACTGAGGTAACAATCCTAAAATGCAAACTTACCTATAATAAAATAAAAGCTATAGTCGCAGGCATCTACAGACCTCCTCCCACAAATATAAATATGTTTATTGACGATATTGAGGATTATATAAAATCTGTGAACGATAATGATGTTATAATCCTGGTTGGCGACATAAATATTAATATCAAAGATTTAACAGACCTTTCTGCCCTAAGATATGGAAATATGTTGGAGCAGAATGGTTTTCGATCACAAATTAATGTGCCTACCAGGGAAACCGATATCAGTACCTCGATAATAGATCACATTTTTACTAAAATAAATACAAGAACACAAATAAATTGTTTACCGGCGGTACTGCATAATAACATAACTGACCATTACCCAATCATTTTTAATTTGGAAATTGAAAATAATGAAAAACTAAAATCAATTAAGATTAAAGAAATACGAAAATTAGATGAAAAAAAACTGTTGAAAGGAGTCGATAAAATAAACTGGGATGAATTGTATAGAGAGAGTAATGTCAACAATGCAACTAATATCTTCTATAACAACTTAAATTTAAAAATAAATGAAGCAACAATAACAATTAAAATAACAAATAGAAACAATAAACTTAAACCTTGGATAACCCAAGGGATAATAAATTCCATTACAAAACGGGATAAACTTAAGCGAAAACTTATGAAAGACAGGGGAAATAGACAATTAAAAGAATACTATAATAATTATAGAAATACGGTAACAACTATAATTAGAGCAACAAAAAACGATTACTATAAAGAAAAAATTCATGCCTTGGGAAATAATTACAACAAAATTTGGGACTGCATCAACGAAGTAACGGATCGTAAGAAAAAATGCACTGATATTATTGACAAAATCATTGATAACGATAAAGAAATAACCGATAAAAAAGAGATAGCTAATACTTTCAACAATTTTTTTATTGAAATCGGTGAACAAATCGCACGAGAAATACCCGGTCAAACGCAAAATCTGATAAACAACGAAAACGTAAACGAAAACCTTAATTCAATGTTCTTAGAGGACGTATACGATCATGAAATAGAGGAAATAATATCCAACCTGAAAAACAACGCCTCGCCAGGGAAAGACGGTATAACAACAAAAACCCTAAAACTCATATCTAAGCACATTAGTAAGCCTATTGCTTACCTTATTAATCTTATATTTAAAGACTCTATTATTCCTGAAATTTTTAAAGAAAGTGTTGTCGTACCAATATATAAAAATGGCAATAAAAATGATACGACGAACTATCGTCCAATATCTCTAATAAATAATATTTCAAAAATCTTCGAAATGTGTTTAAATAATAGACTTCGGTCTTTCCTAGAAAAAAATAAAATAATATCAAAAAATCAATATGGATTTCAAAAGCACGTCGGTACTTCAACTACTAACACATACTATTTTAACTAATTTCGAATCAAACAAAAAAGTACTAGCCGTATTTTTAGATTTACAAAAAGCTTTCGACACAGTATCCCATAGTCATCTACTAAACAAGCTATACAAAATAGGCATCAGAGGGAAAGTATATGACTTATTCAAAGAATACCTAGCCAATAGACCACAACAAGTTAAAATAGCTAACGCTCATAGCACAACAAAAATAATAAAAACTGGAGTTCCTCAAGGAACTATCTTAGGTCCCAGCTTATTCCTTATATATATAAATGATACGGTTCTAATTTGTGCGGAGGAGACCTGGGAATCCACAAGGCAAAGAGCTACTGCTGCAATTAGCAAAGTAAAAACTTGGCTAGATAACAATCTTCTTAAACTAAATATTACGAAAACTAAATTTATGTCATTTTCCCCAACAAAATCTGGAATGTCCCGTGTATTAGAACCTATACTCATAAATGAATCGGCTAACAGCTGTGTACATACATAACACCCATACCATAAAATATTTAGGGCTGGCACTAGACCCGCACTTGAAATGGGGAAATCACATCGACTACTTAAATAAAAGAATACGTAAACTGATCTACAAATTTTATAAACTAAAAGGTATACTGAACAACAAAACTCTCTTAACCACTTATAACAGCTTAGTTGAATCCCTTATTAGATATGGTATCACAGTATGGGGTTCCGCCTATAAAGTAACTTTACGACCGTTGCAGATAACCCAGAACTATATCTTAAGAATAATATTTAATAAGAAAAGCAGAGAAAGCTGCAGAAGCATCTTTACTCAGAATCAATTACTCGATGTGGTGGGTCTGTACATGCATGCGGCTGTAGTATATGCTTATAGCAAAAAAGAGACTATTGGTTCCATCGTTGAACACCAATATGAAACGAGGGCTAGGATAAACAGCGCGTACAAAGTACCATTTTTTAGTAAAAATGTCTCGCAAAAATGTATCAAATACAACGGGATCAAATTATTTAATGAACTTCCACCACACATAAAAATAATGAGGAAAAAGCGATTCAGACGAGAAACAAAAACATATCTGATTGACAACTACACTACACTTCTACCCATCTTAGCATAATTAAACACAAATTACCGATATTATTTGCTCACTATAGATAGAAATTTATATTTAAATATACAATAATTGCCATATTAATATTGTGTAATTAATCTACCGATCACCAATACATTTTTATTATATTATAACATTTTTCTAATATTTTCATGACTCGCCTCTGTATATAAATCACTACAGTGAACCTAGACCACCTTAAATTGTTTGTATTTTTTTCTCTTTTTCTTTTTTTCTTACCATATTCACTCGCATTTCTATACTCACTCTACTAGCTATTAATTATAGGCTTTATATTTTATTATGTTACAAACCACATAGACATTAGGTTAGATACTTAGTATAATAAAATAAGATACTTACTACAGCAATTCCTTTTGTTACTATTGTTATATTAATGAAACATACTCTTACGAGAATGTAAATACTGCTTGACACAATACGAGGTCTCCTCAGGTGTCGTTTTTTTTCATTGTAAACTAGGTTAAGACTCTTTGTTTTGTTAATCTTGTTGCAGTAATAATAAATAAAAAAAAAAAAGCATTTCTCGAACAACGCAATGGAATCTGAGTTAGGAACAAAAACACTATTTAGGGGCTCTTGAGAATTCTGATCAAGGATTCAATATCAGTATAAAATTTCAAGGTAAAATAATTTTTTGAAAAAAATTAAACAATTCTTATTCTGAAAATTATAATGAAAATTAATACTCCGCCTGGAGGGATCGATTGGGAATTTGATTCTGAGTATTAAAAAAAATCAGCTCATGCCTTCAGAAAGTTAATTTGTCTGCAAAAGTTCGGTTTGGTCCCACTGTGCGTCGGTCTGTAGGTCTACCTGTAACATTCCTTGTATGCATGTTTTCTCTGGTTTAAGATACTGACTTGAAATATGGTATTAAACTGAGATCTGTAATTAGATTATATTTTGAGCTTACTCTGGTGAAGGATTAGGTAGTAAATAGGGGTTGGGGGTAAATAGGTGTAAAGAGGGGAAAATAAGTAAAGGAAGCCGGTAAGAGTCTAAAAACTTGAGATTTGTTGAATACTAAAAGCCAAGGCCTTCAATTTTTTTATAACATTTTGCCTAAACTATAATAAACATATTGATTGGAAATTTGTTGCACGTATGCATTATAACGAGATCTGGATTAGTATGTCTAAATTTTTTTCATAATAAATTCCACTTGATACAGATTTTATGTATCAGCAAAATGTTCACTGCAAATCACATTTTGTTATGGCTCAGCTTTTCGATTTGAGGATTTCTGCCAATAGCCTTTAGCCAAGGTAAAATACCTTTTCGAAGTCAACCTGAAAATAATTTGAAACATGTTTTCTTAAGCAATGGGTACATTATTATTCTTATTTACATGGTAAGTTTGCCTGTCTGATCACAATTTTGTATACAAAAATGTCCGTTTGGTTATGTTTTTCTTAATATAAGGGTACAAAGTACTCCGGCATATTTTTGCACTGCAGTTGCTGATTTTTAACCGATTGTTCAGTTTTCTCATATCAATACGAATTACTTTCTATTGGTTTATTGCTTGTGTCACACAGTGTATGCAAGATAAAGTATAATATGTACATATTCAATGTACAAGTGAACAGTAAATTAAGCATGGTCTTTACTTCACATAGCGATAGTGGATGTGTCCCCCTTTCTTGTTGAAAGTCTGGAAAATGCTTATTGTATAGTTGTTTGCACAACTGACATAAGTATACATATTTTCTT
This sequence comes from Stenurella melanura, assembly GCA_963583905.1. NCBI lineage: Eukaryota > Metazoa > Arthropoda > Insecta > Coleoptera > Cerambycidae > Stenurella > Stenurella melanura. The sequence goes on along the minus strand of OY757313.1, from coordinate 91,101,146 downwards.
TGTGCAGATTGAAATTAGCAAATAATATAGGTATCGACCTTGCACTGTTGTTATTACAGACTGACTTACATTGGTGCTAGTGCAAGTTTTACATTCCATAAAAAGTCAAAATAACTGAGATGTTTTGCTACCCCATTCTATCATTTTAAGTATAATACATTTCAATGGTCATATAGTGCCAAGATTTTCAAATTTGACTAGTCTCACATTTTATAGTTCACGCTTACTTATTTGACAAAGTTATATTTATAAAAAGTATTTACGGTAATGTAACATAATAATTTTTAAATAGATCAAGTCCATATCAGCAACGCACATAATTTGGATTTTTAAACATTATTTAGGTAGATTCACAAATAGTAAAATAAACTTTAAAATTCGCTAAAAAATTGCGGAAAAAGGTGAGGTTAGACAATTTTGTATCCTGAATATCCAATGAATTCTATGTATTTATCATGTAGAGTTCAGTAGATATCTCGAAAAGTATAGCCTAACGAAAATTTTTCAGGCAAAATTACCCACGGTAAGAGAAAAGATCCCAAAACTCGGAGTTGTCGCCGATATTTAGAGGATAGTATATTTTGCAGAATAGACAAGAACAAGGTACTTACTCAAAATATAGGTAACAAACAGGAACAAGACCGGACCATATTGCTTTATTCTTTATCTTATCACGAATTGTTTATGTTACAAAGTACTACACAAGACAACCGCTAAAAAACGAGAGCACCGGCTCTGAAATTCTGCACTAATCCAAGACCTCCCGCTACGGGAGACAAATCAAAGAAAAATCGCGTCGGCGCATACCGTCCGCAAGAAGCATTCTGACTCAATCACCAACATACTTTTAATCCTAGATTTCTACTGCGGCGACGCAGAACCCCGGGACCTTCAATCGCATGATTGAAGTATTTTGTTCACGCGCATATATCTGTATTGGTCTTCCATTTATTATGTATAGTTCAGTGGGGTTAACAACATAAAATTAAGATATTGACTAAAAATTTGGTACACGTATGTATTATAATGAAATCTGCTGGAAGTAAATTATATTTTGAGCTTATTCCTTGAAGGGTTGGGATTGAAATAGGGATAAATAGGTAAGGCAAGCTAATGAGGGTCCAGAAACTTGGCATTTGATGTATATACTGGAAGTCATCTCAATTTTTTTATGATATTTTCCGCCGCTACCATAATCCCTACTCTATTATTAAAAGAGTTAACAAAATAAAATAAAGATATTGATTCGAAATTTGTTGCACGTATGCATTATAACGAGATCTGGAACTAGATATATTTTGAGCTAATCTGTTGAAGGGTTGGGTAAATAAGTAAAGTAAGCTAGATACACCCCTAGAAATGCGTAGCCACGCCCCTAGCGCTCATATACAGTATGGGACAATAGTGTGTCGGATTTCAATAGCCCTTTAGTGATAGCTAGAAATTAGAATCAAAAGTATAAGTAAACTAGATCGGAAATGATTTTCGAATTTGCAGGGCTAGCCAAGTCAATATTACAGGATCTAGTGCCTTTTTTGAAATGTATCGTAATGTATCATTTTCAATTCATAAAAATATACAAGGTGGCCAAAAATGATTTTTCAATTCAGAAATTTTTGAATAGAATTTTATGTTTTTCAAATGGAATACTCTGTATATTTTTCAACGATGTGATGTAGACATGATAAACGTACATACCCTATGACTATTTACACCCGTTTTCGATTTATTGAATAATAAAAGTACCTACAAAAATCAAGAATAAAGCTAAATAATCTAGGTTCCTTCAAATTATTCAGCAGAAAAAAATATAATAAGTGCTCCATATGTGGCCCATTTTGAATGACATACTTTATGCGAAATGTGGCCCTTTAGTGGGGCCATTAGGAAGCGATTCAAAAATATGAATTTTAATTAGATGTCTCGTTAACTAGTATTCACATATTTTTTTCTTATAATCTCATAATTGTGACTAGTAATTTTTTCAATATACATCTGTAGATGACATTATTTCAACAAAATTAATTGCATCTAAGTGGTTGGGAGTCAATCATAATATAGGACTGAAAGAGGTCTAGAAAGAGACATAAAAAATGTACTGGTATACATAACATTCCATTAAAATAAGGCACTTGATCCTGTAATATTGTCTTGGCTCTCCTGTATATTCGAAAATAATTTCCAGTTATAGACTTTTTTATCGTGCTGTCTTTTTTTTTTTTAATTTTTAACCAGCGTAGAACTCGACCTATCGAAGTCCGACGCACTATTGCCCCACCCTGTGCGATTTGTCCCAGTAACTTCGGTATGCACTTACATGAAGTAAATATATAACAACGTATACCTATGGTGCCATCTTTCGTAAAGTAGTTCTAATTGACTCCGTGCCCCAAACACAATATAGAATAAAACTTTTATAATCGCGTATACAATATAAGCTGCTTTCGTTCGGCAGTGATTCGTAATCATGTTTCAATTGTTGTCTCTGTCCCTACCATGCATGCATTTTGTATCATATGATCATTGTTCATTGAAATCCTGTTTATTTTGTTGACTGCAAACGAAAGCAGCTATAGGTACATCCAGAATTCAGTAATTAGGCACAATAAAACCCAACTACTATGATGACTTCAATTAACTAAGAAGAAATATCGATGATACGTACTTTTCATTCAAGTGGTACTGTGCAAGCCGAACTCAACATTTTTAAAGTGAAAAACAAATGTTAAAAGCCCAGAATAAATCATTTCTCTTAAATTATGTATACTTATATTGAGATAGCAAGTCGCAATTTGAGCTTGAGGACATGCTCGATCGAGCGCTTCTCTGTTTTACGACTTAAACTACTATAAGTTTGGTACGGTGTATAGTAGAGGGTCCACGCCTTCGAAAGCCGCCAAAATCGCCAAGTAACCCATTCCAGGGGTAAATAATTTTTGGGCTCGCATATCGAAATAGGGTCCTAATGGGCATCAAAAATAGCTTGTTGGAATTCGTGTTTTTAAACGCGTATCTCTCGCTCGAAAATTAAGTACAAGTAAACCATTGTAGGATGGCCGATAGCCGCGCAGAGAGAGAAGAAATATCGTCGCTGGATAGAGACAAGTTTCTTAACTATGAATGCAGTACAGTCGGGGAAGAAGTTTCAGTAAAAGGTGCTATTCTATTCACCGAGAATTCCGGCATGTCACAGGTCAATTGGTATTTTCGAATGAACAACAGTTCTTCGTTTTTATATTTGAAATATTTGTAAATTATAATATTTAATTGTTTTAGTTTCAAGAAAATAATACGATATAGCAAACGTACAAAATAAATACCCATTAGATTGAATGTAATGAGACTACAATTATAAAGTTTGAGATAAATGCTTACAATAAATTTTTTATTTACCTCTGCTCTGTCAAACTTCCGAAGTCAGCCAGCAAATAATATTAAATTATATTACTAGTAGTCGTAATAATATAATGATTCTGATGATTGCACTTCAACACATGATACCCGGCGGCCAGCCGTGGTTACAAAAATATCCCTTTTTATACTCTGCCTTTGTACACTATTTATAATATAATTTTTTATGCAATTAAAATAAAATATATTTTGCTTTACATAACACAACTGATAATAGATTTGTACACGTCATACTTTTCGAAATAGTATAATAGGAGCCCCCTCTATAGATTCTTGCTCCATACATTTTAAAACAAAACTTATAATTTCTTGATAAATGATATGTTAACTTTGCTTTTAAATACCATGACATTTTCCTATAAATACTGCTAGTGATAGTACACGTAACAATGTGTATAAGCAGATATTTCTAATAGGTACATACCTGTGCATTAAATATAAGTTAATACAAGCACTTTTCTCGAGACTGTATGTTTACATGAGCCAGGAACATAAACAAGTGAGCTCCGTAGAGGTGGGCGGGCTTTGACCACTGCGCATCTTAATCTCATCGGCCATTCTAGAATGGTCAACCTTGATATAATTTTTTATATTTATATATTACTGACATGAGCGTACCTATTTGTACTAATAGATTTCAAAATCACTTACGGTTTATTTCTAAATAAATCCTAAATCACCGGAACTAAATTTGTTTGAAATTTTCTGGGAGAGGGTAAATTGGGAAGGAGATCGGAAAATCAATTGGATACTAAAATTTGATGTGTTTTCTTAACCGCTTTTCAAGTCACTGAGGTAATTTGTTAAAAATCTATGATATTGTATTAGGTAAGGGAAGTATAGTAGAGTCTAAAGCACTTTTTGTGGATAATTTTTACAATCAAAATTATTTCGCAGTAAGAAGGGTTTGAACCTGCTTCACTAGGTACTTCAGTTGCAAGCTAAACTAAGCATACTGAACAACTGGACTACCGTCCCCTGTAAAGCCCGATTTAAATGCAAAAAGAAAGCGTCTTTTGTAGGACATAGCGAATGTAAGTCTAATAACCTTATGGAAAATAAATGCTGCCTTAGCAAATTTAAGAATTTAAACTAACCTCGGCCATACATATTTACATATATGACTTACGAGCATCTTTAGTTACGCGATCATCAATTGTATCGCAGTTATCTCCAAGATTAGCCAAATTATTTAAGTGGCCTGTTTGCTATAAGGCAAGTGTAACTGCTCATTTTCCTCCTTCGGAAACGATAATTGACAGGTCACAGAATACACGGACTGCCAATAAAGTTTTTATATATTTCGTTCAGATTTTTCACCTAATTATTTATTGATTTCGTGAATACCCTAAAACACCCTTTGTTGTCGTGTACTTACGCAATTTTCATAGATTTCTATTTTCCAAAATTAAACATACTTTGCGAAAATATTATTGCGTTCGCTTCCTCATGATTGCACGTCAAGTTTGATGCTACGCAGGAGGAAGAGAAGTTCACATTGTTGGGCAACATGTGTCCTTATTCACACCAATATTCATGCAGACATGTATTTTAGATGATTCGCTTTATTTTTGTTATTATTTATAAGGTTATTCCAGTTTGGAATGGGAATTGTGTCAGTTATGGCGAGTTCATAGGATTTTGATGGTTTCTTAAGTCATACTATACATTTTCTCGAATCTGAAGTTTCGGTCAATGTTTTTCAGACTCAATTGTTTATAACTTATTAACGATTTCGTACTGCATTTACAGGTTTAGATATACTGTTCCCCTAAGCCAAAATGACGTATCTCAAAATTTCCTACGCAAATTGGACCTACTTCAAAGTTTCCTTGTTATATGACCGATTTTCTTCGGCAATCATTAACCCAATATTTTCGAATCTGTCTCATAGAATTATATCCAAAAATAGAATATAATTATTAAAAAAAAACAAGTAGTGCTGATAGCTGCATAAAATGTCAAATATCTTAAAATAAGTACCTACGTCATTTTGGCTTAAGAGGGCACTATATTAAATGTAATAAATTACACCATAATTTAAAACTACGTATTTATAACACAAATAATTGTCTCATAATTTTCAGACAATCAGTGATCTACTCAGCAACAATGTTGAACGTCGCCACCTGTGTAAAACTGTTTTATACCTATATTTTATTGTGTAGAAATAATAAAGAGATATTATTATTATAATACCTTAATCAAATTAGGCATTAGACCAATGTCTGTCTACAATTACAGAACGAACCCTGCCGATGCTGTTACTTTGCGTATTTATATATTTATAACAAGACATTACTACGATCCAATTTAAAAATCTGTAACTGAAGCACTATAAGATATTGACCTGATTTTCGTTTTTAAAACTTTTTTGATATTTAGACCACATTTCACTCTCATATAGTATATGAAAATTTAGAACATTTAATATAGTAGCCCGCACGTCAAAATTTTCAATACACAAACTTCGTTATTGAGAATTTAGAATTTATTCTGAAAAAACAACACGTGATTTTGAAAATCAATTAGTGTAGATAGAGGCACTTATATGAATCTAGTATATATGAACATAAAAAATCAGTTCATTATCGCCAATAGTTAATTTTTTAGTGAGAGGTAAACGTTTAAAAACATGAATTCTTGAAATACCATTCCGCCATCTTTTTTCCTTATAGAGAAGTTGTGCAAGAGCCAATGAAAGTTCAACAAGGCATTTCCGATGCCCCTTGTTGGAATGGGTCATTTCGTTTTTCAGAGCTGTGGGCCCCTTACACTTTCAGCTGCGACTGGCTAAATTTTCAACTCAATGACGCATTTTTTCTAAAAAAAATTTGAAAATTAAGGGTTCCATTGGTTTCCTTGAAATTTTGAGGTTAGAATTCTCTTTATTTTATTTTGACATCGGTAAGGTCTATAGATAACTTGATTGTCTATAATATTTGAAACGTTTTTTTTTATCTTTTGAAAAACAAAGTTATGCCGAAAAAATGTGTTTTTCAAAGTTATTTTGGAAGTAAAAAATAACGCAGACGAGGTTTTTATTCATCAGTCTAGGTACCTAGCATGAAACTTCGAGATTATGTGTATTTGGCATATTATACAGAGTATCTGCTGCATACATACCAATATTTTGCACGATGGTACCTATATGTATGTAAACAAGTAAAAATAATGTAATATATTTGTTTAACACAACCTAGTTTATATTTAAAATTAATTAGAAATAGGCAATGTTTTCATTGTAGGTACCTAGTATAGCTGTAAACAGAACCCAACAGGAAATTGCGCTCACTTGTGTCACTGATGCGGGTTATACAGTGCTGCCATACTGTCATTTAACAATTTAGAAACAGGTTCATTTTTACCTTGTTTAATTAGTTTTAAATTGAAAATACTATCTCAAATGTACTCTTATTGTATTTTACTATGTATAATATGAATAAGTAGGCACTTGAAGCCATCTTTGTACTTTTTCACAAACATCATAATTCATTTGAAGTAAACTGTTCCATCATTTAATTATTAATTAATTGCTCAACCAAGAATCTTCATTAAACTACGAAGCGATAGTACTACTGCAAAAAGCCCATACTGACAAATTACTGTCTAATAGGGTGTTTTCAGTGTATAGAAATTTCCTACAAACTGCACATTAATGTGTGAAAATTCAAATTATTTATCAATCTCTAAAACGCCATCCTATTGGTTCATTGGTTGTGACGTACGTCCTCATATCAATGGCAGATTGTTTACATTTTGTACATACTGTTTAGTTGTGCAGTTGTGTTTTATCAGTGATTTTGTGGATTTATATAATTTATACTGCGTGTTATACCTAGTTAAAAATGACTTCAGAAGGATTCGTTAAGGCGTCAACAAACAATTTACCATGTGTACATATCTTTATGGTTACCGAATTCAAAGGTGTCAAAGCAGCAGCGTAAGTAAAAACTAAATTCATTATTGATCACTCTCTCCTTAATAATATAGATCTATAATTAATTTCTTAAAACTCCATTATATTTGTAAATAAGAATCAGCATTTACGTTTTGAGGTTATAGCCTACTCTTTATATTGTTTTTTGTTCGTACGTACTTACATTAAAATGTTCCTCGCAACAAACGAACATTGATTTTGTTTTGGAAACATCACGTCTAGCAGCTTTGAACCATAAAACTTTACGTGAATAATTCTGGGGAACAGTTAAAAAGAGCTTGTTTGGAGCACTAATTGAGGTATTCTTGCTTCTTGGCACAAAACACCACTTATTTTGTGATCTTTACATGTTACAGCGTGTTCTATTATGGGAGATAATAATAATCAATAAAATAAAGATTACAATAACAGAAATAATAAAATAAGGCTGAAAACTGTGAACAAAACAAAAACAAGACGTTTTATTGATATGAGGTGCTACGTCATAATTGGAATAGGCAACCGACGATACGCGGTCGGCGTTTTTGGCGGGAACATATTTGATTTGAATTTATATTTGTTTTAAAATTATTTAGAGACTTTATTTTACAAAAAAAATTATATCAGCATATTATATGCCTTAACTACTTTCTATATTTCGACATTTTAAAAAATGTGAAAACACCCTATTGCAAGACATGTATTTTAATGATCAGAATGAAACTAACTTTTTGTTTTTATAATGCATATTTATTACCGCTGTCAGTAATTAGATTAATAGCAGTTAATTCAATTTCAATAACACTTAATTCACAATATCCATTTATCACACCTAGTTATGTTTATTTTCATTAGAAATTTACCTAAAAATGTCAATTTCAACACTTTGAGAACACTGTATGGTCTGTATGATTAGTAAGTTCTAGCCTACAACTAAATAACGCAAGACCGAAAAATACATGAAAAGTCTTTTGGAGATGCTGATGCCGATGAAAACAGCATTCTCTATGAAAAACAGTTGGCAACATTTATATAGATCGGGTAGCACTTATTTGGCGTTTCATAGGTATTTCATTTCTTATAGACATATAAATCCCATATGCGACACTCCTTTGATCTAGCAGAAATGCCGCCGATGACCTTGGACTTTTACTGTGGATTTAACACGTCAAGATTAAATACGCTCGAGATGATTCGGATAATCCGAATCGGAATTTTAGTAGGTACCTTTAGGTAATAGAGGATTTTAATAGTATAATTATAATATCTGCATCATAAAATACATTTACCTACATCGCATAATTTCTTACATTACCTATTTGTATCATTTCTAACGCTTATTTTAAAACAATAGTAAAATTTGTACGTCTTACGAAAATTCAATCTTTTATTGCAGCTAAACTGTTTATGCGTATGAGTCTCGGCTCTTTAACCTGGATATATCTCTGCTAGTGTTGGACAAAATATCTCTGTCCTTTTCAGTGTCGAATATGGGATTTATATGTGTTATAGATATAATAAACATAATAAAATGGCCTTGAACTTGGCCTAATTTGACCAGCGTTACTGACCTAGTCCATATTATAAGTACTACTATCTAGCCTAAAATATAATTTTTATAAAATATATACTTTATACCCATTATATAATTTTGTAAAACTTTTTAATTTTTTTGGCAAAATGCAAAATATTTGTAAGTATACAACAGATACCTTATATCTTAGTATAAGCTAACGAACGTTAAATCATTGTACATGCAATTTGATAGAGAGAAATTCTAATGGAAATTACTTTCTTGTAGTGTGGCATTTGTGATTCTTAAAATATTTAAGCAGTTATATAGGTATTTACAGAAAATTCAAATTGCAGTTGTATTTGAAATTTGTATATATATTTTCCTTATTTTGTAATAGTGGAAAAAAATAAGGGTTTAAATTACCAAAGAAGGAATTGTCTTACTATAGCATTTTTTTTTCATTCACTCCAAGAAGTGTAGTAGAGAGTTTTTAAGTAAATTCATGTGGTTGAAAGCTTTTGTAAACAAAAGAAAGTTCACAATTGTGTTTTCTCATAGTTTACCTTAAATATCTCTAGTTGTATAATCCATATCGTAAAGAAGAAAAAGAAACAAATTGTTCCCGACGAAATTGGGGAAAAAACTAGATTAGTCCGAAATTTTTGGTCAGTTTGTCAAGTTTGAAAACATGAAAATATTTGAGAGAGGCCATTTTTAAACAATTGATGATAACTGATAACTTATATAATGCATATACTTATTTTAACAAATCTTTAGAAGAATATAGCCCTTATGGAGATAAACCACCCAGCTAAAATTCAAGTCCAAATGTTTAACGCCTGAAAGAAAATCACAAGTCGAAAATTGAATCGTTGATTGTTTAAGTGTATCTAGTCGTACAACAATTTATTTTTTTAACTTGTAATGTTTTATAAACTTTTTGAAAATATTTGAAAACAATTTTTTAAATTTTTCTAATTTTCATAAAAAACAAATGCATGTTACTCATCAACGCATTGGCCAAAAAATAAAAATTGTTGACATGTATTAGGAATGCATAAATAAGGGAACAATTTAAAAAAAAGCAGTTTTATATATGCCAATTGGAAGCCGAAATATGACATTTCTTGCGTTATGGTCATTTATACACAAACTAAGTGACATAATGACTTGAAATTACTGATCATTTTCTAATGTTTAAAACTCTTTGTTCAACATATATGATTTCTTTAATCACACTAATAGTCGACAGTTCACCGAAGCGGAAGTACCGTGCACGGTCTACTACAGCACTATATTAATAAGACATTCGGTCATTTTCACGGAATAATTAAAACTTCATCCTATCATGATGTCTCCGTCCTTTTTAAGCAATGTTTTTATTGAAGATTTATTAGATTTAGTTCCCTAAGGGACATAATCTTGTAAAGTTTTGTCAAAATATGTACAGGATTATTTATTATATTTAGGCGACCATTTATTATTGGAGATAAAAAAAAAATTCGACCAGAAGTTGTAGGGCTGTAACTGAATCACTTTAATAAGTTAATAGAAGCACAGTGGCGTGCAGAAATTGATGAGTGCAATAAGCAATATCTAATCTATTGTTGAATTTTTGAATTATTTTTTTTTCTGATTTCAAAAATATGACATCCTATCTTTAACAGTCTTCGAGATACTGAACATTTAAAATCGTATTTAAGCTATTTATTACACGAACGAAAATTACAATATTAAAGTAGTCTATGAAAGCGACGTATTCTATTCTTCTTTGAAAATATTTATTTAATCAAATCAAAATGTGGCGCCGTGACGTGGAAAAAGTGCAAATATTCACATGTTATATAAAAATAAACGTATAGCACGAAAGTATACAGAGTGTTGTATCCAAATTGTCCTACGCCATCAATAAGCACGTTTGAATATGTTTACTGAAAGGTAAATAATACCTCCAGTTTCAGTAGAAATCAGCGTTCTCTTAGAGCAAACGAAGAAGAACAGTTGGATATCTTGTTATATTTTGAGGGTAAATCTATGTTTAATAACTATTAAATATTATCGTTTTCAGAAAATTCTGCAAGCAGTCTGAACAATGCCGCCGTCCAATTGGATAAAAGTTACTCCAAAATTCAACGTACGCTAAAAAGGAACGACTACAAAGCATACAAAATATTATACTTTATACGAGCAGAATTGAAACCGTATAAAAACTAAAAGCTGGCAAAAACAGTCGGCATCTCTTTGTTGTACATGGGCGGAGGTAAATAGAAATGCTTGTCATAAGAAAATGTTATATTCTTTTGAAAATTGTATTAATTTTTATGATTTTTTGTTTATTAGATAGGCTGTTTTGTTCATTTCGCCAATAACATATTTTTGAAGTATTGTATCAGTTTTAGATATAAAGTCTAAATGTTTAAATTTATTGGGTTTAGTTTTAAAGTTATCCCATACTATATTGAAATATGTTATTGCTCAGCAAGGACCAACGAGAAGGTATGAACATATCCTTGCCAGGATGAGGGAATGGGACAGGTTAGATTAGCGAGGGGCAAGGGTGTTATATAGTAAAAAATAAAATTTAAGTTTCTTCTAAAATAAAAATAAAAATGTAAGTTTCTTAACCAAAGCAAAGAATTAGTGCAACAAAAATAAATATTTGTATAGATAAAACATAAATAAAAACAAAAGTAAAATATGTCTCTAGAATAAAGTAACGTAAATTAAAATTTCTTGTCAATTAAATAAAATATATTCCAAGAAATGTAACAATAAAAAAGCAAACTTCATACCTAATATAATAACTAAATATTTTGTTCTGAAAATATATATTAAAAAAGTTAAATGCTAAAAGTTGGCGCGTCCGAATCTTCACTTTCTGAAGAGGAATCATTATCCGGTTGAATTATAATAGGCGCATTGGGGGGTAGTGTTGGATATTGATTTTCTTTTTTAATTACATGGTTAACGCAATTTTTCCATAAATGAGTATTGTCGAGGTAATTTATTAGTTTTCTTATGTGATCAACTACTACCGCGCTTAAGAGTAGGTATGCCTCGACAAGCTGCTAAAATTTGCAACAGGGGAGGTGAAAGGGAAACTCCAGTGGGCGGTCCGTTAAAAACGATAAAATATTATTTTATGTGTTTATAGTACTATGTAGTAGTAAATAGAAATGAATGACCGCGATTCCACTTACGTATAAGCTCGAAATTAGTTCATGATTGTATATAAATTCTACCTGCCAAAGCTCAAAGGTTATGCCGACACCCGACACATCTATCCTATTATTCTAACCTAAATGCGTTTTAACATATTATTCCTTCAATAAATACAGTATTTAAAATTTAGACGGCTAGGTATTATGCTTCCCTAGAATTTTAATTTGTAATATGGAGTATACGAGTATATCTATATTTTTGCATAATGGAAAAGATATTCAATAATTAGTAATCTGCATTAATTAATAATAATCGTCAATAAGGAAATAATAATATTAAATAAAAAGAATAAGAGTTGATGAGGTCCGATAAAAATTATAAACAAAAATTAGTGGTATGCAATATTGCAGCTACGGACACACGTTTCAGAGTTATTGCTCCTCATCAGCGTAGCATGGCATAAATAATATTGTTATATTGTTAAAAGCAAGACCAACAAAGATAGGAAAGCACAGTATATTGTAGGTCCTCTATTTTGTACCTTCGTACCTCATGTGCCATATATGACGAGTAATAACTCCGAAATACGTGTCCGTAGCTGCAGTCTTGTTTGTTATTATAGTACTAATTCTTGTTTATAACTAAATGGAAAACTTAACATTTTAATGTTCTTTAGTTTTCGTATGTGTAAAGCTTTAGCTGTCACATCATTCAACAAATCAAAATTTAAACTCTTGGATCCTCAGAGGATTCCTCAGGACTTCTTGAATTTTTATTTTGTAGTCTCCCTCAAATAATGGTAGTTTACCAATAAACAAAAATTAGCAACCATTGTTAAAATCAAAAATATACACCACGCAAGTTGTTTTATCCAATAAGTGTTATGCGTATAGTTTTAGTTATTTATTGGTCTAATTTGTCTATACGCGATATTCTTAGAAACTGTTACACAGAAAAAAAGTTTCAAATAAAAAAGCTGTCTCCATCTTTATTTCTTCTCAGCATAGACTTAAAGGGTTTTCCGTTCGTTAACTGATCCTTGCAAATACTCACATTTTATCGACATGGTTTTTGAAAAAAAAAACGTATTTTTTACAATTATTAAAATTTGACCTTCATATTACCACAGTTCATTAATAAATATGTAGTGATGACATAGTAAAATCCATTAATGTTTTCGTTTTTTGAATTATGGCAAGTTAAACAAAAAAATAATTTTAATTATTATTGTTATACATCCAATAGACGCCGAGAATAAGAGAAATGATTCGCAGAAAGTCAGTGATAAATAATTATTTATAAGCATTAAACTATTCAACGGATCATTATGAAATTCACTAGTTGTCTATCGAGAGGTAAACCACCGTCGGCACTCGTTCTCCGAATTTTAGGCAGGCTGACGGCAGCCATGGCAGTGGCGGTCATATAATTGAAAGCCCCGCAAGTGCGGCTGGTTGGAGTTACGCAGGCGCCGCAGGCAAGGCAGTCTCGGCAGTTCGTGTAATTTCTACAAGTGGTTGACCTCTCAGGTACTGTTTTGATAGTATATAGTATAAAATAAGAATTTCTTTACAACCCTAACCTGAAATTTGCAGACGTAAATGTAGCAAGCAAATGCCAATTTTTCGAAGTCAGTAAGAAGTAAATATATCGAGAATAAATAAAGATTAAGGATGGAAGAGGCAACCTTTTATTTGAAATTTTACTTTCTAGGAGTAGTAGTTCTCGATTTGACCAAGGAACTAGTGTTATATACTTAGCACATATCACATATTAGCACATATTATATAAAATAACTTGCCTGGTGTACACTTAGTTTTATGAATTATTATTCATATTTTCTTAAAAAATATATGGATGGGGAGAACTTACAAATTTGCTTTTATAGTAGACAAAAGTTTAATGATAGATGTTTTAAACTAAACCCCGCATCAAAATATCATCAATAACTTTAGACATAGTAGGTTATTTCTCAAAAATATGGATATCTCTGGTTTTACTGGTTAGATTTTAAAAATCCAAAGCATCAATTATTTGTATCAATGAAATTTAATAGTGCATTTTTTTAAAATACGAATGTCAGAGCGATTCTAAAAATTTGCAAAATTTTGAAAGTAAAAAAGATGCCTAAAATTTGTATTCAAAAATGTTTTCTCTACAAATTTTGAAAGCAGAGATAAAAACCTGCAACTTGAGTCTTAGAACGTCTACATTGGTGCGCGATCTCAACAAGAAAATATTTTCAACATCGGTCCGCATCACCTTCTGGACAATACTTTTAGCTCTGTTTCTTTTTACATTTTGAGCCTAGATTTCATTATTTTGACAGATCGATAGATAACTTTACTGCCGACAGTTTTTATCCCAAACATTTCTTTCTATTTTTCCCAGAAATAAAAGTTATTATGAAAAAAATCCTGTTACTTGGTCTAATGCAACAAACTGATGCGTGTGACTTGATGAGAAAATGGGAAAATGTGCGCTTTACTTTTGTGTTTCTAACTCCTTTCATTGCAAATCGCATCGCCCCTTATAATTCTATATTCATGTGTTTACGACAAGAACACATCTTTAAAATTTAGTATCAATTGTATTGTCCAATAAATGTTTTCAAATATACCAGCATACCACCATTTTATAAAGAATTGAAACACAATTACACATTATTGTTAGTGCATGGGTGGCTACATATAACTAGTTACTATATTGTTATAATTCCGTACTTGTAGTATAATCAAAGAGTAGAGTACCTGTTAAGAATAATAGTAAATTAATGGAATTTGGTATTTTATTGGGCGTCCCGTGTTATTAGAAATGATTTGGTTTAATTTCTTATTTCGTTCCCTCGTTATATTTTCTCATTCATAAAATAATTCTGGGTGAAGGGCGGAGCTTAAACAATAATAAATCCAGAGGGAGCTCGTATCAGTGTAACATTTGTTGCAAAATGTGCCTTTGCACGGTTCCGTGCTATACATGTTTTTGCAAAAAGTATTATGTTTTTTGGAAAAATAAAAATAGTACGATACACAGAAAACATGAATGAAGGTTTGTATCGAGTCCTTTTTCCCATATTTTGATTCTAAATATTTTTTAAAAAATCAGCAATTTGCTGCTAATTAAAACAAATCTTATTAATTAATACCATTTTTTCTCAAAATATTAAAAAGATACAAACCTAGATTGATATGTTTTCTTCTATTTTTCGCCTGTACAAATTTCGTAACTGCAATGGTCTAATTATAATTTGTCGCGGACGGGGCGGCGTTTGAGAGTAATTTATTTCTGATTTTTAGACGGCATACCCACTCTTAACGTTGGAGAGTCATTACATTTTCGCAAACGATCTTTTAAAGTTTCCCAAACCATCTCGATAGGATTAAATATGCAATAGTACGGAGGTAACCGCAAAAGTGTATGACCGTTTATATTGAATAAGTTATCAATAACATATTCCTTTTTGAAATTCTGTTCTTTTATTCTTTTCAGTAACTCTCGCGTTTGGAACTTTTACAGGAATTTCCATATTTTTTTCTCTCATGAATTTTAAAATGTCTTCCTTTCTTGTACTGGCATTTGGTATTTTATTTATTATTCGCGAGTGATAAGAAGCATTATCTAATACAATTATCGAATTAGGCGGAATATTTGGTAAAAGCTGTTCTGAAAACCATTTTTCGAATAGAGCGGCTGTCATATCTTCGTGATAGTCTGCAGAAGACTGCGAAATTTTTTGGTCGACAAAGCAACGCATTAGGTACAAACCCGTTTTCACTTCCCGCATGAAGTATGATAACGCGTTTTCCTCTAGAATACGGAGTATTTAAAACACAATTATTTGAACCATCTACCCAACCATACTGAACAACACCATGAGTGTCAAACCACGTCTCGTCTAGATACACTATATGCCTGTTTAGTTTACGATATTCTCTGATTTTTTCCAAATAATCTATCCGAAGTGCAACTATACGTCGTGATTCCATAATTAGCATACGACTGTCAAGTTTTTTATGTTTAAAACCGCATTCTAATAAAACATTTCGTAGTGTATCTAAAGAACTATAATTATAATCAGGATAATCGCTTAATTTTTCTCGAATCATTTATAGCGTAGGAACTATATTTTCTTCCTACATATTATAAATTATACGCCGTATTACATTTTTGGTAGCATCATCAATATTTTTTAATTTCGTATTTTTCCGTTTCCTATTTGTAGCGTGATCTATAACGTCTCCTTGTTTAATTACGCGATAAATTGTTGATTTTGATATTTTAGTTAATTCGTTAATACGTTCTATTATTTCTTTCTCACATTGTTCATGATTTTCGCTTTTTAAACGTTCATGTATATTTTAAATAATGTGTTGACTTTGTACGTGTAAATCTTGATTTTTAAACTCTAAATTTATTTCGGCTTCTTCGACAATAACCGGTTCAACTATTTCGGGATTTTCGGGCGTTATTATATTATCATCTGTTTCAAATGGCCTCCAGAAAGCCATGGTAAATTAGTAAATAATAAAATATCTTACCTTTTATATAGTAATAAATATTTATAAATATGAACAATAAGTATAAACTGAACCGTACTTGATATTATAATTAAGGTATTATTTCTTCACTGCACTGGAAAAATGTTATAAAGAACTAGGCACATCTCACAAGTCCACGTTGACTGTTGAGAAACGATTTACGGGTTTTTTATGCTAGTGGACCTGTCCGTTTTATTATCTTTAAACCAGTGCAGTCGTAGATGGTTCATTCAGGCTAATTACATTGCCAGTCTGGGACTCGCCTGCACAGTTTCAACTACTATTCGATTCTCGATACCATTGTTAAATACATAGGACAAAATATCAAGTTAAGTCCTGTGCTTTAACACTGACCAGTTTCAATTGACTTCGTAAACACTATACCAATTCAGCATTTAACGGAAGTTCAGAAAAGGAAACGGCTGGATTTTTGCCGCTAAATGATTCGAAAATTAAACGAAGACGATTATTTCAATAATATATTATGGACAGATAAGTCTTCATTTTCCACGGCGGGAGTTTTTAATAGAAAGAATTGACACTCCTGAGAAAGAAAAAAACAATAGAAAGAGATTGGTTCAACAAATAAAAAAATCTGGCACAGAATCTGTCAGTGTTTGTTGTGGCATTTTCCGCAATAAAATAGTGGGACCAATATTTTATAATTTAATTTTAAATCGTGCTACCTATCTGAAAGAAATTCTCCCAGAAGTTAAAAACATTACTTTACACAATTTTCCGATTAATGAAGTTGACAATATGATTTGGAGGCAGGACGGGACACCTGCACATATTGCGCTAGAAGTTCGAGAGCATTTCAACAATGCATTTCCAGTATGGATTGGGAATAATTGGTCTATTAAATTGCCGCCTAATAGTCCCGATCTTACTCCATTAGATTCATTTCTACGGGGATTTTTAAAGGATATAGTTAACATAAGTAATAATCACAGTATTCTTGCCATGAAAGAAGCGATTCAGAATGAAATAAATAATCTAAACGTTGTCAATAACTATATCATTTTGGGTACTTTTCGGAATTTAAGAAGACGATATAAACTTTGCATCGAAAATAGTGGTGGCCGTATCGAACAGCTTTTATGATTTAT
The DNA here is from genome assembly GCA_963583905.1 of Stenurella melanura. Taxonomy (NCBI): domain Eukaryota; kingdom Metazoa; phylum Arthropoda; class Insecta; order Coleoptera; family Cerambycidae; genus Stenurella; species Stenurella melanura. Next base: position 91,083,491 of record OY757313.1, on the reverse strand, counting down.
TATTGGTATTTGTTGTTTTCTTAATATTATATGTTCATAAATAAATATTTAAAATAAATGCGGCTTGTAGTTTTCTTAATATATTAATTTTCAATGTTCAATAACTCGAAAACGGTTAAAGATAGGACTGTCATATGTCATATTTTTGAAATCAGAAAAAATAAGAGTATATATTGTTGCTTCCTGTACCCAAGTTCTACACGTCACAGTGCTTCCATTAACTTATTAAAGGGGTTCAGTTACAGCGCTACAAGTTTTGCTCGAAACTTTTTTTTCTATCTCCAGTAATAACGATTATAAAGGGTGCCTAAATATAATGAATAACCCTGTACATTATTATTCAAGTTGTTTCAAAATGATCACTCTTAAACATTTTCATGTTTTGTATGTTGACAAATTGACCAAAAGGTTCAGACAAACCTACTTTTTTTCGTAATTTTTTTGTGAACAATTTAAGTATTTTATTGTAATACCGGTTATACAATCAGAATATTTAAGAAAAACAGCGAAAAACACAATTTTGAAAATTCTTTTATTTGAACAAAAGCTTTCCATCACACGGCTTGACTACAAAACTACATTTCTTTTCTTGTCATGTTTCCAAGTTCCAGAAAAAAATTGCTATAGTAGGACAGAAATTTTAGTTTTAATCCACTATCGGTTCATATCCATTATATAATCCTACAATATTGATTGACTTGGAGCTCCGTACTTTTACAACAGTTTTCGAGAGTTGGGATTTGAAGTTTGTATACAATTGAATTGGTGGAGAACAGCATTCATAGGTCACGTTTACCTACTTTTACAGTACTGCAGGTGCAGGTTGGTGGATCACAATTAACATTTTATCAAGGCGGGTTATTTACACACTGATTTAGTTAGTAGTCACTGGATGTATTGGGCGGACATCGACCTCAGAGAACCGTTCAGTGGCAGAGCAAGGAATGTGGATGCTTGTTTTGCAAAAGACAACCTAAACAATTTAGTACACGAGAATATTTAGATATTGGTGTTATGTTATTGATAATACGTATTCTTAGAACAATTTTGATTTCGCTGTAATTTGTACTGGTACGGGTACAGTACAGTGCACACATTCTACATTTGAAATATTTTTGTAACCTTTTGTCTGACTTTAGTCTTCAACGAATTTCGTCCCTAAATGCCGGTTAAATTTAGATCTATTTAATTTTGTATGCCAATGAACACCTCAAAAGCGTTAGTATTTATTTACAATATAAATAAAGAATTTAAAAATATACTTCCCTTGGGAATGCGAGGGAAGTAAAAATTAAACCGTTTAAAAAAAAACGGTCATTAAAAATTAAGAAACAAAATTTTCACCTTCGGTCGGTCAATTGAACCTTATTATCGAATATCAATATTAGGTCGTCGATTTTGTCACTTGTTCATTTTTGCACTGACCTCAATATCAGTCTTAGGTCATAAGGTTCAATTAATTGAATGGCGGTAACATTTTATTTCATAACATAGGCCCATAAAAAAAATCTGCGTCATGTCCCAGACTATGATTTTCGTATGTATTTTAGCGCTCTGAAACCGAATCCGACGTCAGTTTTGCCCCTATATGTCAGGATTTTAGGTTATGTTCTTGTGGGAAGTGGCTCTACTCCCGGTGAAACTCGCTGGAATCTATATATGTTCTCTTGAGCTCCCGATCAAAATATCTCACGGACATAAGATCGAAAAATGCACAGATACAGATACCGGGTGTGCAAGGATGGTGCTCATTTCTTATGGGAAGTGGTCACCGTAGAATTCGCTGGAATTGATATATGTTATTCCTCTCAAGGTTGGAAAATGCACAATTTCTCAGATATCGGAGGATTCAACCCCCGATATCTGGAAAACTGTCCATTTTCCGACCTTATTCTCATGAGAACTTTTGATCTGGAGGTTGAGAGGAATAACATATGTCGATTTCAGCTATTTTACCTAGGGCCACTTCCCATAAGAAATGAGCATCCCATTTGCACCCCCGATATCTGGAAAACTGTTCATTGATCGACCTTGTGTCCATGAGAACTTTTGATCAGGAGCTCGAGAGTGATAACTTATATCGATTCCAGCGAATATAATCGGGAGTGGAGCCACTTCCCACAAGACATGAGCACCGCCCAAAAAAATGAACATAACCTAAAATTCTTACGTAAACAGTGCGTTTTTCACTAGGTTAACATTTGCCTTTTTAAGGTAAACCGGGCTATAGTCGGAGACCGAAGGATTCATTGTGGCCTGTCAGTATGGTGTAATTAACACGTTGGTCTACTGAAGCCGCGTAATGGGTGTAGAGGTTCCTGATATAAACTGTAGGACCTGCCATCAGGCGCCCGAGCCGCTTATGCATTTCAGCCTACATCCACCGCCATAACGCGGCGTTACGGGTGTTGTAGTATCTATCTATCTACGGCACTCGTACGGGATAGACCAAACACCAGTGTTGCCTTACGTCCACGGAGTCATCGAGTCCGTTTCCGAAAACGAGAGGTGCCGAATTTATTGGAACTACTCGTTTCCGACAGTCAGGCTAATTCAAGCCAACAAGCCTGACATAGTCCTCCTCGACCATCAAAACAAGGTGATTCTTGTGATCGACTTCTCGGCACCTGCTGAGCCAAACATCGCTTTGAAAGCGGGGGAAAAACCAAATACCGTGATCTCCGGTACGAGCTCCGTGCTGTACCCAGGCTGCTCCGTCAAGATGGTCGTCCTTATAATCGGTGTACTCGGAGGCATGAAGCCTACGCTGCTCTCAGGATTGAAGATCATACCGGCCTGTCAGGAATCTGCTGATTGGTTGGCAGGCCAAATGCAGAATGCAGTCATCTTGGGATCTCTTCGCCTACTTAGAGCAAATGATTCTGGAATCTACAGTTGTTAACCCTGCGGGATGTGGGGAGTAGCTGTGGATATTTTGCTGGCGCTCTTTTCGTGTGATGTCGGAAGCCATGGAAGGACTGTCCAGCGTCGGGGAACCGAAGAAAATATAATAATAATAATAGCGGAACCTTTCCATGGCCTGGATCGATTACTGCAAGGCATTTGATATCACATGAGCTAATTATCCCCTTGCTCCAATATCTTGCGGTGCCTGGTGCCGTAGCGAGGTGCATAGAACAATTCATGTCGCTCTGGAAGACTCGATTTACTATAACATTAAGTAATGTCAGAGTCCAGACGGAGCCGGTTGTGTTTCAAAGAGGTGTGTTTCAGGGCGATTCTCTATAACTTTGCCTTTTAGTTATATTAAATCCGCAATCATAATTAAAATTCAAAACAGAGCTTAAGACTTCAGGAGGCAGATTATCCTTGATAGCTTGGCTTAATATTGTTTATCACTTACCTTGGCAAATAGGTACTTAATAACAGGAAATTACCAAAAAATAAATACATAGCTCTACAAGGCTCAACAAAGACCATCGTTGGACTATAAGTTAGCCCGGCAAAATAAGGAAGCTATCCCACTTTAAATGAGTGCTAGCTTAATGAAATTAAACAATTACTAAAACAAATAATTTATTAACATTCGGAGTTACAAAAACAAACAAAATACTCTAGTAAAAAATCGTATTACAGAGATAAATCGATACAATATTTTGTATCGCGAGGCCTGAGCTTAATGACCGTGTCACCTTAAAAATGCCTATTTAAAATTTTTGTAATTTTTCGTGTTTGTTATTAAGTTGTTTTCGTGGTGAACTGCGAACGGCTCTCAGTTTTTCTTTCGGGAGCTGGGTAATGGGTATTGAAAATGATATTAATTTCTTTTAGATGTTGATAGTAAATTATTGCATACAGGGGCGCCAATTAGTTGCTTCCAAATTAAATGATGTTAAAATTTTTAAAGATAACCAACTAATAAGTTAACTTTCAAACGTTAACATTATGGAAATAAAACAAAAATTATAAAATCTGTGAGACTATCATGTAGTAAAGAAATTCGTGAAATTTTGAAGTACAAAGTTGAAATTTTTATACTTAAAATTAGTATATGTATTGATAAATAGAAAAATGTTTATAATGATTACATTATAATTAAAGCGTGGTATACATGTATACGTAGCCGCACAAAAAAGAAAAAATCTTATATCTACTACTTATATTATATGTACATAGATATATGTATTTTATAATAATTTCACGTTTAAAATGTAAGAAAAAATATACTATATAGATCGTTATATAAAGTTTACCAATATTGTTGTTTTACAATTTATGGAACGGTAAGAAAAACAGCTTCAATATAAAAAGAAATTAAACTGCATACAACCTGTTTTCTTGAAGAGAAGTCCTATGTAGTCTAAATAAATTCTTTGCAGAGTGATAGCAGGGCTTCAAGATAAAATTTGGCAAGGCTGGGCATAAAAAAAATGGTTTGGAATTCACAAAAAAATTCTCGATTTTTGCTATTGATACCAATCTTGACAATGCCAGCTCTTGATATTTCTTAATGCTACTTAATCAAAATTTATTCTCAATACATGAAGTAAGGAGAAAATTGTAAAGGATTCAAAGAAAGACGAAAGCGTAAAAAAGGAGGAGGCCGTAGGTGGTATGTGGCCTCAAAGCGAAAGTACTTTAATTAATTTTCCCTTGCATACTGTATAACTCACGACCAAAGGTGATTAAATCTTTGCCAGTTTTTTCCTATAATCGTTTTTAGTGGTTGGGTACTAGGGAAAACTTTAACAGTCTGTATCTTTTCGAAACTCACTTCAGAATGAATCTCTTTAAAACTTTGTATGAGCAGAGGGCAACACTAGTCAGGAGAGTGAGAAGCTACATCTATGTATGGTGTTCTATTTTGGATCAAATTACAGTGTACTACTATGGTAAAAAGTAGTTTAAAGTGTAAATTTATTCTCCTATTTAAATTTCTAGCTAAGTGACATCTTTTAACGATTTGGTTTATTAATTGAAAATAATTACAGGATAATTTTGGTATTTTTATTTATATCAGGATAGTAAGAATAAAAGGATTTTTTATGGTTGTCTGTAACTCTCAGTTACTGTGGCAATTGAATTGCTACAACCGTTTTAATAAAACTTATAACTTGCTCACTAAAATTACTAGGAACTGAACAACAAATAGCATTTTAACAAGAATTAACCAGTTAAACTAATTACATAAATTGATATGGCACTCTAAATTTTAACCCTCAAAAGGTTTCACAACCGAATACCCAAATTGGGGAGACATACAAACAGCTTTTGGCGCGTAACGGTTTTTCTATTGTTTCTGAACAACCTTAAATGTTGCTAGCGAGCACACACTAATTAAGCCATTAATCAAATTGTCTACCGATCTCACTCGGGGAGGGAAAATAAATCACGAAACCAGTTCCTTAACGACACACTAAAAATATTGTTTCTACACGCGCGTAGTCTTGAGCTATCACAACTAGTACATAAAATAAAAAACTTACAGTGTCATTCCTGGACACATGAAGGTCAATGAACGTATGACAATCAACAAACTACAAATCAGGTACTTAAAATCACCAATAATCATGGATGCCATCAAAGCAACTAATTCAGATTAATCACGCAATTTGATGCTATTTAATACAGTTTCATTCTGTCATTTAATTGACGATTAAATATTTGCACTTGGTGATTTACACATTACTCTAATGCACAATTTAACTTCAAACGTAGCGGCAATACTCAAAAAGAATAATCGTCACCATAAAAAGACGTCGAGGAAGAATAAGGTGTCTGCAAAAACATGCTTGCAGTTCCGATAATTCTCTGCTCCTTTGGGGTAGCGAAATAGACGCAAGTGAGCTGTGCCAACTCGAATTAGGAAGTCGAAAGACGATGCATATCAATCGAAGTTTGCATCCGTTCTACGGTTGTACCTGTCACGGCTGCATGGAGGCCGTGGACTCTTGAGTTACGAGTATCTACATAACAAGTCTGCTCTGGATGCAGCCTGCAAAATCATCAAGAGGGTGGAGTAATAATACATTCGGAACTCGTTATTATTTACATCACACTAATCATTTAAAAGTATACCTCTTTCTTTTTACCTAATGCAAATGCAAATCTCCAACTTTGGGTAGAACCCGGGCCCCCTCAAAACCGCTGGGCCCCCTAACAAAACACCCCCGACCCCTCCCCTCTCTCGACAGGCCTGCCTACGGAGAACGTGAAATTCAGAATGCTCTAAGGGTGGTCAAGGAGTACACGCGGGCCGTTGGCATGGAGTTCGGGTTGGACAAGTGCTCGGTCATCCATCTCGAGAGAGGACGATGCGGGGACGGAAAGCGCGGAAGTCCTGTCCGGCAACGGATAAACCGAAAAAAAAAAAAAAATAAGGGTACGAAAAACGGACCGGCGCCTCCACGCAGTATACGTGTACAGGCAGAGGTAACTTTGCCTGACAGATGTCGGATGTGGGTCTCAGGGCTAACCACGTAGCTTCCCTGTGACCCACATCTGTGATTTTAGCGGGCAGAGAAAGAGCTCCTCACAACCGACCCCATACGGATGGGGATCAAGGAAAAGTTGGAGGGGCCATACCGGACGGTCTCAATGGTAAATACTCACGCAATGGACATGGACGCTTTAAATGGACGAGGGAACTTAGGAATGACTTGCTGACCTTCTACGAGAGCAGCGTACATGACGCGATTGCGCGAGGTCTGGTGTGAGCTACACCCACAGCATCGAGCTTTCTCTGAACAACATCTCAGAGATCAGGTATCCTTCCTGCGCAGATCAGGATATGTAAGGGCACCCTTGTACAACGCTGCTAGTCAACTCATTCGCCGCGAAACGGCAACCAGAGCCCGAAGCGGTATCGATAAGACTAAGTTGCGTATACAAAAGATCGAAGGCAAAATACATTTGGTCAGGCAACACGTTTCTCGAATCCAGAGTGTGCTGAAACACGTCACAGCTGGCAAGGCATTCACGCCTAAAGTCCGGTGAGCAGCAGCCGGCCTAAGACGCCAGCACCACACACTAAATCTAACAGTGATGCTTACAATTGAACAACACTGTTTAGATCGGATTGGAGCGCTCATTGCTATCAAGAGAAAATTAATAAGGCGAGTAAAGAGTATGGAGCAAAATACATTGTTCCGTACGAATTCTTCCCGCCTATTTCAAGAGCCACAGCGTGTTGTTGACAAACCGATGTTGAAAGCTTCTGGAAGGGAATCTACGAAACTACACGTCCGCTCGATAGCAACACTTCAGCAATCGCTCACTTAGAAGTTCTATCTCCAGAACTTTTGAAGAGCCAGAAGAGGTGTGCATGGCAATTAGTTCGGAGGAAATTCAACAAGGAGATTTGTCCGATCCAAGGAATTATAGGCCAATCATCTTCAATTAATAAACTTAAATCTTGTTACATATTAAGTAAATATAGATACATATCGGCCACATTCCCACATATACATGTAACCCATATATAATCATTAAAAATAAAATTACACTAATTGCACACTAATTACTAATTAACCTAATTACACTAAAAATACAAACATATAGACATTCGAAACATAATAATCTTGCAATAATAAAAAAATATAAGAATGCTACCAGGATAATATTGAATGATTATTATCATCCATTCCAAATAATTCTCCTTATTATTTATTTCATTTGCCTTACGAATGCTCAAAGATGTTATGCATGATAATTTTTTGAAGGACGCCTTCTTCTTTTCTCGTATCGATGTAGGGTAATATATAAATTTTCTGAGGGCAATATTAATGACGTTATATATTTGGATATATTAAGAGAAATTATCGAAAATAACGAAGATAATCGTCCTCTGAATCAACTGATTAGAACCATTTGGCTGCATGATCTAGTCCGTTATCACAATAATCTTAATGTAACAACATTGTTGAACCAGAATTTCAAAAACTGGATGGGTAGACATGGGCGTATAACGTAACCACCTAGAAGTCCGATCTCACGCCGCTTGACTTATTTTGGGGTCTATATGAAAAATGAAGTTAAGAATCTTCAAAATCGTGTTTTTTTCGCAGTCTTTCTTAAATATCTCTCGTTGAATAACCCGTATTGCAAGAGAGAAAGAGAGACAAATCGTTCACAACGAAATCGCAAAGAGAACTAGATTTGTCCGAAACATTTTGGTCAATTTGCAAGTCGCAAAACACCAAGACATTTTGGAGAGGATATTTTTAAATAATTGATGATAACTTGAACATTAATGCAAATATATTAACGAAACTTTAGGAGTATATTACCCTTGTAGAGCTATACTATTAAGCAAAGTTTCAAATTACAATTGCAAATTCGAAAATTGAATCGTCGATTGTTTGGGGGCATCGAATCGAACATCAAACACTTTCATTTCAGATTATAGATTTTTAAGTTTAAAATTTTTTAAAACCAATTTTATTTGGCTTCTCTAATTTCTTTAAAAAAGAAATGCATTTTGCTGATCAATATTTTGCCAAAAAATAATAGTATACTTATTATTCAACGAGCATAATTATAATGATGGCTATTATTCACGAGGGTCAAGTTTAAAAAATCGTAAATCACCAGAGTAGTGAATAATAACCATTATATGGGAGTGGAATACTATACTTTGTCCACGACTATTAAATATTTAGTTCATCTTCAGTTCATTTCTTCAATTTAAAAAAGATTCATATATCATCATATATAATTTTCTACTATCAATATTCATTTGTTTAATTATATTACTTTTTGAGTACTATGTAAAATTATTGTAAATAACGTTGGCATTTAAATCGCACAAATTTTGATGTTTCAAATCAATAACAAAACTACGCTTTGACACATTGTCATGGCTTCCTAATATAATAATAAATACAGTTTGTAGGCACGTAGGTAATTGGTTTCAAAAACAATGTTGGAGATTGCCACGTGTTGCTAATAGATGATGCTTTGAAAAAAACCGCTGCCTAAGGAATCACTATTTCCACATCCAGATATTTCATCCAAGTCACTTTAAAGGAAACGCCTTGACTAGATTTGCACTCTAGTATGTGGAAATTATTGGTCATAGAATTTTAATAATATTTGGAGCAGAAGTTATAGAAAAGTTTGAGGAGTTGGTTTCTACCATATACGTTAAAAATTAAGTTTTTAGTTTACCCTACTTATTTTCCCCTATTCACAACCTACCACGTCTCACCCCTTCAATGGAATCATCTCAATTTTATGTTATCAAACCCAAAAATATTAGAAACAAATCTGAGGCCTTGGTTTCTAGCATATACACCAAATCCCACATTTCTGTACTCTTACCAGCTTGATTTACTTATTTTTCCCTAATTACTCCTATTTAACCCTCAACCCTTCAACGGAATCACCTCAAAATATAATCTAGTTCCAGATGTCGTTGTAATACATACGTGTCCCAAATTTCAAGTCAATATCTCAATTTCATTATATCAACCTCTTTAATAATGGATTAAGGGTGGTGTGGGGTTGAAAAATATTACTAAAAAATCTGAAGACTTGGCTTCTAGAACATATACCGAATTTCAAGTATCTGTACTCTTAGCAGATTTTTCCCTATTTACCAATTACCTCCACTCGTTTAACGCAATCATGACAAATTATAATCTAAGATATCGTTATACGTGTAACAAATTTCAAGTGAAAATCTAAATTTAATTTTATCAACTCTTTTAATAAGGGAGTGGGGGTGGTGCGGGGATGGAAAATGTTATAAAAAAACCTGAGGCAATCCCAAATTTCTATACTCTTACCAGCTTGATTTACTTATTTTCCCATATCTACCAGTATTTAACCCCCAACCCTTCAACGAAATCATCTCAAAATATAATCTGGTTCCAGATGTCGTTATAATACATACGTGTACCAAATTTCAAGTGAATATTTCAATTTTATTTTATCAACCCCTTTAATAATGGAGTAGGGGTGGTGGGGGGGTTGAGAAATATTCTAAAAAATCTAAGGCCTTGGCTTCTAGTACATGCACCAAATTTCAAGTTTCTATACTCATACCAGCTTGCTTTACTTATTTTCCCCTATTTAACCCTATTTAACTCCCAACCCTTCAACGGAAGCTTCTCAAAATATAATCTAGTTCCAGATGTCGTTATAATACATACGTGTACCAAATTTCTAGTGAATATTTTAATTTTATATTATCAACCCCTTTAATAATGGACTAGGGGTGTTGGGGGGGTTGAAAAATATTATAAAAAAATCTGAGGCCTTGGCTTCTAGTACATGCACCGAATTTCAAGTTGCTATACTCATACCAGCTTGCTTTAATTATTTTCCCCTATTTAACCCTATTTAACTCCCAACCCTTCAACGGAAGCTTCTAAAAATATAATCTAGTTCCAGATGTTATAATACATACGTGTACCAAATTTCTGGTAAATATTTCAATTTTATTTTATCAACCCCTTCAATAATGGAGTAGGGGTGGTAGGGGTTGAAAGATATTATAAATAATCTGAGACCTTGGCTACTAGTACATATACCGAATTTCAAGTTTTTGTACTCTTACCAGCTTGCTTTACTTTTTCCCCTATTTATCCCTATTCAACCCCCAACCCTCCAACGATATCATCTCAAAATATAATCTAGTTCCAGATGTCGTTTTAGTACATACGTGTATCAAATTTCAAATGAATATCTCAATTCTAATTTATCAACCCCTTTTAATAATGCAGTAGGAGTGGTGGGGGCTTGAAAAATATTATAAAAAATCTTAGTCTTTAGCTTCTAGCACATACACCGAATTTCTAGTGTCTGTACTCTTACCAACTTGCTTTACTTATATTCCTCTATTTACCCCTATTTAACCCCAAATCCTTCAACGAAATCATCTCAAAATATAATATAGTTCCAGATGTCGTTATAGTACATACGTGTACCAAATTTCAAATGAATATCTCAATTCTAATTTATCAACACCTTTAATAATGCAGTGGGGTGGTGGGGGCTTGAAAAATATTATAAAAAATCTTAGTCTTTAGCTTCTAGCACATACACCGAATTTCTAGTGTCTGTACTCCTACCAATTTGCTTTACTTATATTCCTCTATTTACCCCTATTTAACCCCCAACCTTTCAACGAAATCATCTCAAAATATAATCTAGTTCCAGATGTCGTTATAGTACATACGTGTGCCAAATTTCAAATGAATATCTCAATTTTATTTTATCAATCTCTTTAATAATGGAGTAGGGGTGGTGGGGGTTGAAAAATATTATAAAAAAATTTGAGGCTTTGGCTTCTAGTATATACACCGAATTTGAAGTTTCCGTATTCGTACCAGCTTGTTTTACTTATTTTTCCCTATTAACCCCTATTTAACCCCCAACCCTTCAACGGAATCGTCACAAAATATAATCCAGTTAGAGATGCCGTTATAATACATACGTGTACCAAATTTCAAATGAGTATTCCAATTTTATTTTATCAATCCTTTTAATAATGGACTAGGGGGTAGTGGGGGGTTGAAAAATATTATGAAAAAATCTGCGGCCTTGGTTTGTAGTACATACATCAAATTTCAAGTTTCTGTACTCTTACCAGCTTGCTTTACATATTTCCCCATATTTACCCCTATTTACTCCCCAACCCTTCACTGGATATCTTCAAAAAACAATCCAGTTCCCGATCTCGTTATAATATATACGTGTACAAAATTTCAAATCAATATCTTAAACCGTTTCGTAGAAAGCGTGCGGACAAAAAAGTTACAGACAGACCGACAGACAGAAATTTTTTTTTTTGCCCAAATTTAAAATCTCGACGTCTCATGACATTCTAAACCCATTTCAAAAAAAATATATTTTGAAATTTTTTTACGGTTACTATACTTCCAATCCACTACGTGGATGTGGAAGTAATAAAGAGTTTTTGAGTGTTCATTAAAGTACCTCTTCGACATGTAGCATTTGAGTGCTTCCTAGAAAACTTAGAGAGATAACATTTGTCTTTTGGTTGCTGCAATTTTGACATTTTAAATTTTTAATAAAAAGTCACTAACGTCATTTCTTATAAATAACTGACTGTCCCCAATATTCCCTGCAACCAGTGAATAACGAAATCATTATATTACATATTATTACTAATGTGAAATTATTGCATATTTTCGTGAAATACAAAGTCGAAATTTGCCTTCCCTGAAGTCTGATGAGCACTCCCTACAATTTATATCTGACTACTAACTTGATGAAATGCCTTCAGATTACTTGAAGTCTACAGTAAGTTTTAAGCAGTGTGTGAAAAAAGTGGATACCATTGCCGATGCTATAAATGAATCATTTATAAGTACATTATAAAACTTAACAAACTTAAGGTGCTGGTGGTTTATGGAATCGATGATTTAGTGTTCCATAGATTTTCCGATAAACCAATAACCCGAGAAACCACTGCAAATTTTGAAGTCATGCAATGGAATCCATTATATCTGGTATGTAGCTAACAAAGCTGCCAATTAAGAAACCTACCATACTTTTCCTATAAAATCCTAGAAAAAGTAATTAATTTAAAAAACGTCGCGACGAAGGAAAATAATACTTAGGATGTGGTTGATAATATTGACAATAAGGAAGAAAACCTGTCACGCCCGACTGCAACATCTACTCATATTATATTTTGAAATCCTTCTGCTAAAATTTAAATAAAGTATACTTACTATACATTTTTTAGCTATCAGATTTAGAAATCTGCAACAATTTTAAGGGCTTGTATTATTCTCCATTTTAAACTTACTAAGTCACTATCAACGAACTGGCATCTGTTTATAGTGCAGTAAATAAGTCAAAAGAACATAAAATATAGACAAAAATGTTTTCACCCCGCAAATGGGCAAGAACCACCCTTTTTGACCGCTTTCTCCTGGTAGTTTAGTAATGTGTGTTTGGGGGAATTTCATGGGGGTTTAGTGACAAGAGAAGGTTTGTGACAAGGTAGGGCTCTATCAACCTTCGGGAACTGAAACAACCCTCACAAGGGTTGATAAAATGTTGTTCTTTTCTTCAATCGGGAAATAGGACGAGAGGGGAGTAGAATCATAGTTAATCGATTTTTCAGCCCCAAGCAGGGTGAACCTACGCTCCTAAATGGTTGAAACATTTTGTTCTTGACAGAGAATTATAGGAAAATAATTAGATATTTTTTATTGAAATTTGTGTTCTTTTATTAAATAATGTATAAAATATATGTTTTTCGAATTCAATAAATAGTTTTCATGATACAGATAATTAATGTAACCTAGGCCGCATACAAATTGAATTACATGTTTGATACTCTTCAAAGTGTTAGATTCAGCACTCTCCTTCTCCTTCATCAGATTTATCGTTAAGAAACTGCGGTAAACCGAAATTATTGATTTTTCAACTCCTTGGGAGGGTTGTTTCAACTCCTGAGGGTTGTTATAGCCCTCCCACGTCATAACCCTTCCCTTGTCACTAATTCTCCATGAAATTCTAAATTATTTCCCTCCAAACACACTTCATCGAGCGTAACCATGAAAAGCGGTCGAAGAGAGTGGCCCTTGCCCGTTTGCGGGGGTGCAGGGGGGGGGGGAGAACTTTTTTATAATTTTTTTCATATTCCCCACCCTCGTTCGAAAGGGGTGGAGTAGGTTTCGCAGCTGCAGCAAAAATTGGCCTAACAACGGCAAAATCCCGACACATTATTGCACTATTACTAGCATCTAAGTTTTGACGTAATTGCGCCACAGAAAAAGAACAGGATTAGTCGGACTAAATTGTATACATTTCCCATGATTTTATGTGCCGTTATCATAGTAGACTATGTTGCCAGATAAATATCGAAATTTCTCAATACAATAAATAAATAAATAAAAAGAAATGTGGAAATAGCTTTTATGAAGAACATATCTATTCTAATCTTCTGCACAGCAAGACAAGACAAAGGCCAGTCATTAAGTTTATACAGAAGCCAGTAGTGTCTAGATAGTTCAACATGGTCACGATACAAAATGTATAGTATTTCTAGACTCAGTATGAAATATTATAAATTCAGCGTCTCTACCAGGGATTTCCAATGCTATGCCTCTCTACAATGGTTTAAAGCTGGGAGCACCGCGTTATCTGTACAATTTATCCCCTCGTACATGAGATGTAGTCGACCAGACGTATAATTGCGCCGGTGCGGGCGGCCAGTAAAGAAAACATGACCAGTTATTCTAAAACACTAATGTAAATACTCGAGGCTATTTTCGTGGAACCGGACAGTGGCGTATGTTTGTTTTACGTTACGCGGTGGTTTTCTTCTAATAAGAAAAAGACGTTGTTTGCGTTATCTCAAATAATTAGTATTAACTGTAATATTTGTTTGAAAAAATATTCTTAAAATGGCATTTTGGAGACCATTTGATACAGAAGAAAATTTACATTATGAAAATGTTGAAGATGAGGTAAGGCAGTCGATGGAATCGGGTTGGGAGTTTAAGAACCAATATTTACACATGCGAACGTAGCGTTTTCTTTTAAATATTTCTATCTGATTAATGAGATAAAATAATCAAATGGCGGATACAGGTATTATAAAAAGAATGTTTGAATTAGCTAAGATTCCGATATCTACTATTAATCTTGTTATTAAAAAGGGGTTGTTGTAGATCACTCTATTAAAAGAAAACGGAAAAATCAAGAATTTTTAAAAATTGGGGATGCTTCAAAAGACGTTATCCGAAGAACAGCTTATAATTCTCATCAAGAAAATGAAGTCTCTAATTTAGAAATGATTTCGGGTAAATTGCGCGAATACCCTGATTATAATTATCTATCTTTGGAAATTTTATGAGGTATATTATTAGAGTGCGGATTTAAATGGAATCACACATGGATGGGTGAGTTCTCGTTCAGCTACGTCAGTCTATGTCATGAACTGTAATTGCCTTGAGTGGACTGAGACGGCTTGGCGAGAAAATAAAAACAAAGGACTGATAACTTTACCAAGGAGCTCCTTATTAACAGACTCGTAGTCTTGTAAGGACCGTGTCTGGATAAGGAGCCCTAATACCGTTCTCTTGATTTTTTATATCGTTTAAAACTGAGATTGGATAGAGTATACGAGTATAACGCGAGGCGCAACTGGTTCTATATTGGCCTATTGGCTAGGAATGCACTTTCATACAGAGCCAGTAGACGATCCATTCCAGCGCGAGAGTAGTGGGGGAGCTACTGGCGCATAGTGAGGCTGAAAAGAAAATTTACCATTCAAAATTCTCTACAGCCTTTTTGTCCAATCGCTATATGTTTTTTAAATAATCGTCAGACTTCTGGCTACAAATCTGTCGAAATCTGTCGAATCAAATTTAAAAAAAAATCGAAATTGAACTTACATACGTCCTTATAGTTGTACCTAGTAGTTATATAGTGTAGTTATAGTAGTTATAGTTATAACATTATTAGGCTTAATACATGTCTTTTAAGCCTTTTTGGTATGTAGAGTAAAATATCTTGGGTTAAAATAAGAATATTGTATACTCAAAAGTGAATTTTATTAGCTTCAGAAACGATTTTCTGCTGCATGATAATTTTGGTCACTCTATTTGTCATTTTAAGGTTATGTTGAGCTTTTAGCTTACCGTCTTTTCCAATCTGGAATGTAGGTATTTTAGAATAAGTAAAGCTTCTTTTATAGAAACAAAATATTTCTATAAAGGAAGTAAATATTTTTTAAATTCAGAAATATTTTCTACTTCTGACTGATTTCGGCAATTTTTTGGCCAATTCTTTGGTGAATAGTCTTAGGACACTTTTTTAGAGTATATTCTTATTTATTTACTCAAAACCGATTAAGTAAAGAAAAAAGTAGGTAGCCGTGTAATTTGGTCAATTTATGTAATTATTTTGATTTTTCTGCTTATTCGACCAATTTTGATCAACCATAACAACGCATGTAAGTTCAATTTCGACTTTTTTCAAAAATTTTCTTCGGCAGTTTTGTAGCCAGAAGTCTGACGAAAAAAATATTGCGATTGGATAAGAATTAAAGACTGTAGAGAATTTCTAATGGTAAATTTTTTTCAGCTCCACTGTGTGGCGCTGAACAGATAGACAGCTGCTACTAGATGGAATGCCTTTGGTAATGGTTTGAGGATGTTCCATTGTCAACATTCCATTGTCAATACACCTGCGAGGGTACCGATATGCTCCGAGATTTATTGCTTTTATGCTATTACTGGTTGGCCTTATTCGACTATCTTACCTACTGGCTTCGTGTAAATGGGCCATTAGCTCTAGAAAGTGATCTGTAGAAATATGAAAACATATTTCTTATTAATTAATGGCACACTAAATTTACAGGTAGATTACATTTAATTTTAACACAGTAGCGTTGAGTACTTCGGATATTTTACAAAAGATGTCTCTAACATCAGTTTGTAAATTTGTTGTAATAATTTTAAACGCGCAAAACATTTTTCTATGTAGCTTAGAAAAAATGATAAGAGAATTCGATTCCAAGTTACAAATTATTTATTCGTACTGCCGCATTGAAGTAGCATACTGTAGTTAGCTATAGTAGTATAGTAGAATATAAAATTTAGTACTTACATATAAATTGACAACTTTGGTTACCTTACACTAGATGTCTCTAGTTTTTCGAAATATTTACGAGAAGTCTATAGCACTATAAGCTTCTTACATATTTACATATAGGGTGTGTCTACGCCAACGAAGTGGAAGAGAAGCTCCACTTCGTTGGTCTACGCAACTGAACTGTCGCCCATATTGTTTTAATTATTTACGTGTCTGGTTGTTTTATTGTTTAATTATTTATTACTTCCACATCCACGTAGTGGAGCGGAATTAGGTAATATATCTTAAACAAAATTCAAAAATTTGTTTTGTTGAAATAGGTTTAAAATGCCATGAAACGTCGAGATTTAAAATTTGAACAAAAAAAAAAAATTTCTGTTTGTCTTTTGTCTGTAACTTTCTTGTGCGCACGTTTCCTCTGGGACGGATGAAGATATTGATTCGGAAAGGACTCGCACTAATCACTAATCTTATGGAAATTGGGTTTCGGCTTATATAGTCTCACTGCAATTAATGAGCATATATTAGATTTAAGGTAACTTTATAATTTAATAGGAAATAAAGATTTTTAAATGGAAAAATGGAATGGGGTTTCGGCTAAATCTGTTCACTTCAGTAGTTTGGAGTACAGGATACCCTGTTCTCTAAAGTATCAAACTACAAGAACTTCAACATTTGTTACGATTTATTGGCATTTATGTAGGTACATTATTTTTATGTAAGGGCAGGGCTGGCATCTTTTTAATTTAAGGTGCTCAGTTTAGTAAATATTGAGAGAGGGGGAAAGAGAAGGATACCGGAGATGAAATCAAGTTTGCAGACTTTTTGAGTCACTCATTTTATTATATATTATACTATACAAGTATAGGGTGGTCGCGGGAACGTTAGAACCTCTTTTAAGTGGACCATCGTAGTGACCGGACGTGCGGCTAAACGCTCCGGCTTTATAACGCAATAAAATCAGTTAATCTGTTAAATAAGTAGACAGAACTAATTTGAACGACAAAATAAAATATCGGGAGTTAAACATGCGTGATCCGATATCTATATAAACTAATATGAAACTATTTATCAATAGAAGTTAATAAGTGCAGTGGATGAGAGTGCAAAAAGTTGGTCTATAGCTGCCCTAGAGAGCGGTCGCATAGTGGGCAGTCCAGGCAAAACATCTGGTATGCATTAAACTGTTTATTACCCTTGTGACCCAAGTGATTTTCGGTACACGTGTTGTAGGGTTGAAGTATACCAAATATACAACCAGTGCAGCCGCGTGTGGGGATTTATTAAAAACTGCTTTCCGTGGTTCGGAAGGTGAACGTATCACATATCGTATCCTTAATTAATCTAAGTTGATCACGTTACTAATTAATAAAAATTGTTTACATAGTGTCAACAAGTAAACTGTAGTAGACAAAAGTGGATGCAATAAGTGATTTTAATTAGTCGCCGTCGTTGATTTAAACAATGAAATATTAATTGAACATAATGAGTAATTGTGGTATATGCAAAGTAAAGATAAGTAGAGGTCAGACAAGTATATCTTGTGATGGTTCTTGTGACAAGGAATTTCATACGTAAACTGCTGTGACATTCCTGCCGAAGTCTTGAAATTCACCGAAAAAATTCCTGGGCTGAAATGGACATGCGAAAATTGTACCACCATTATGGAACATTTATAACCGGATAACTTAAACAAAATTATTGAGGAAAAACTTCAAAAAGTATATGATACCATGGAGTGCGCATTCAGTGATATGAAGAATAAAATTGTTGCATTAGCAGGTGAAAAACTAAACGAAATAAATGATATTATGCTAAATGTTTCCAGTAAAGTCAATACTTCAAACACGGCCAATAACGTGCAGCTATATTCAACTACCTTAAAAAGTAAATCTGCTGTTATAGTTAGACCAAAAAACAACACACAAAAAAATGCTCAAACCAAAGGAGACTTTCTACATGAAATTAACCCGCTGAAGCATAATTTAAATATAGCAAGTGTAAAGAATATTAGTAATGGTGGAATCGTTCTATGAAAAGAAGTCTCTAAACTCAAAGAAGTAGCTAATGGTAAACTGGCTGACAAATATGACATAAGCGATGTAAAACACTTAAGTCCCAGAATTCGACTGGTGGGAATCTCTGAAAAACTTGAGGAAGCTGACCTGATAGAATATGTGAAGTACCAAAATAAATCAGTATTTAGTGAAAACTCCGAGTGCAAAGTTATTAAGTTTTGGTCAACAAAGAAAAATTCCAATATATTTCAGGTAATTCTGCAGGTAGATGTACTTACATACAATAATCTGATGTCTAGAGGGGAAGGTAAGTTATTTGTCGGCTATGATTACTGTGATGTCTATGATTCGGTTGAACTAAGAAGGTGTTTAAATGTAACGGCTTTAATCACCACTCTAATCAATGTTCTTCAAAAAAGTATTCATGCCCTAGGTGTGCAGAGGATCACCCAGTAAAAGACTGTAAAGCTGTAGACCTAAAATGTATAAACTGCTTAACACTGAATGAAAAAGATAAGGATCTCAATCTAGATGTAAACCATGCAGCCTGGGATTCTAGATGTTATGTCTATAGTCACAAAGTAAAAGAGTATAAATCTCGGATTTATGCGGCGTAGCAATCAGAAGCCTTAACCAGATCGGGCTCGTTACCTGTTGTTAAAACTCGTACTAGTTGTAGTTCTATGAACGTAGGCGGTTTAACGGACCTGCCACAGGATAAAGACACTGTGGACCTGCGTCCTAAACCCGACTCTGCATCCCTACCTTGCATTTATTATCAGAACGTGCGAGGTTTAAATACTAAAACACATGACTTACTGAATAGTTCTTATACCTGTGAATATGATGTCCTCGCACTAACAGAAACCTGGGTTGACTCGCATGTTAATAACTCTGAACTAATAAGTGATAACTTTACCGTGTATAGAGCCGATCGAAATTTTTTAATTACGGATACAACTAGGGGTGTGGTGTCAAGGAGTGTGTTGTCTCACTCGGCCCCTTAACTGGGTTTACCGTGGTGAGTTGACACACACCAGGGACGGCTGATGCGAATACAGTGCTTTGGCCCCAGCCTATCACCGTCCAAGACCGTCCGCCAGCTTCACCAATGCCTCTTCGGGGGTGCTGGTAAGCATGTGGTGAAGAACCACATCCTGCACGAGGTGACACTGCTTAAACAAAAGGCGGCGGATCTAGACCGGGAGGTCAATAAATATCCCCCAAGCCAAGGTGTAAGCCATCGTGCCGAGGGCTGAATGGTACCGGGGTGGTGGTACCTCAAACGATGCCTATGGGAAACCGGGCGACCTCCCATAGTATTTAGCCTTGCCCCCGTAACAGGCTCTGCGGGGGTCGACCATATTTCCTGTTTACTCGTGGGAACAAACATGAACAACAAAAACAATAAAAACCTTTCCGAGGAGTGCTCTGATCACAGGGCCTCCTCCCCCACCTCTTCCGGGGAAGATTCCTCTGCAGGGATCTCCCCCCTCCTTAGAAAGGGTGGCTCCAGAAATGGGGCAACCCTATCCCGTGGCACCGGAGAAGGCTCCTCACGGGGGACTTTCTACAATCCCACACCTCCCACACAAGAGGGAATCTCCGTCTCGGGGGCTCCCTCTACTTCGGACGTCGCTGGAGGGCTCAACCTCACGGATGGACAACCCAAGCGACGTAATCGCAGCGGCGCGGCTCGAAAGAGAGCCAGGAAATTGCGGGTGGAGAGGACTTCTGGGGAGGGTACACCTCGGGCAAACGTTCCCAAAAGGGGACGGCCGGAGGAAGAGACCCCCCCCAGCACCTCTAAACCTATTAAAAGAGCTAGGCCTGACCTTTCATACAGTCAGGTGGCTAGCAAAGGGGTCAAGGTGGCGGTGGCCGCAGCTGGTTTTCCAGAAGAGCGGCTAACGGCTGCCCTGACCGACAGTTTGCAAGAAGCCCTCGACACTCGGATGGATGGGCTCCCCGCAGGGGGGCCTCTCCCCGATTTCGACGGCTTCAGGCTAACTGAGCAAGGAGTGGTGCAGCTGTTCTGCGGGAACGAGATGTCGTTGTCATGGCTTAGATCGGCCATAGGCGGCATCTCTCCCGTGGACGGCGTAACTCTCCAGCTCTTGGAAGGGGACAAGCTCCCCAAATATAAGAAGATAGTGGCTACGGTCCCGGGCAAACCCATGGACCAAGCCACCATCTTCAGTAGACTTACGCGGCACAACCCAGAGCTCCGAACAGAGCTGTGGAAGGTCCACGGCACTCAGGTTGTCGAGGCCAAGGGGCTTCGACTCATTCTGGGTGTCGATGAGGCCTCCGCGGCGAAGATTGCGAAACTGGGTTACCGCGCTCAGGCGGGGGTGATCAAGGTGTCCTTCTGGGACCCTAAACATCCCCGGGGGGATTCAGTAGAGGCCGGCCCAAGCGGCGGCAACAACGCGCCGCCGAGCACGACGGACACAGCGATGGAGGGGCTGTCGGGCTCGGAGGACAAGTAGGGTAGTTAGTTAGTTAGTTAAAAAAAAAAAAAAAAATGGAAATACTCCAAATCAATCTGCAACACAGTGAGCCGTCCTCCGCATTAGTAGGACGACAGGCCGCTGCGGGACAGACACACATTGCCCTGATTCAGGAGCCTTGGGTTCGCCATGGCTCCATTCGAGGTTTAGACAGGCGGCACGGAGCCATTTTCTCCTCCGCACACAACATACCCAGAGTACGCATATATGTCTCGAAGGAGATTAAAGCAACAGCAATTCCCGAACTTTGTTCCAGGGACGCGGTTGCTATTAAGGTGAGTCTTAGGGAGGAAACCGACAGGGCAGAAATCGTGTTCGGCTCAGTCTACCTTCACCGAACTGGAGAAGATGGTTCAATTCTGTACTGATAGACGATTGCCTCTCATCATAGGATGTGACGCCAATGCTCACCACATTTGCTGGGGCAGCACAGGGGTCAATCCTAGAGGCAGTAGTCTATTACAGTACCTGTACACTACCGATTTAGAGATAATAAATCGGGGCAACACGCCCACCTTCGTTACCCAACGGAGGCAGGAGGTCATCGATGTCACACTGGGATCCAGACTAGCGGTCCCCCTGTTCAAAAATTGGTACGTATCAACGGAACCCTCATTGTCGGATCACCGACACATCAGGTTCAAACTGGACTGCGCTCCCTCCTCAGAGAAGAGCTGGTACAGGAACCCCAGGGACACCGACTGGGACGTCTATAGACGAGCCCTCTCGGATAAAATAAACAGGGTTATTATACCCAGAAACACAGAGGAGATAGAATCCTCCGCCAAACTTCTCAATGGAGCGATCACTGCCTCATACGAGAGCAGTTGTCCTCTAAAAAGAAGCAAGGGTAAAAATAAAGTTTTGCACCTACGCAAGGAGACACGCAGGCTCCTTAACAGGGCTATGCGCACTCAACTCCCAGAGGACTGGGACGACTACAAACGATCCCAACGCCTCTACAAAAGCCACATTCGTAGCAATAAGAGGGCAGCCTGGAGGAAATTCTGCGAAAGCATTGAAGATCTTCCAGAAGCCGCTAGGCTCTGCAAAGCCCTTAAGAAAGATAGACCTTCACGGCTGGAGGACTTGAGGCTTCCTTCCGGTAGACTAACGGCTACCAATGAGGAGCGCCTCAAGCATCTACTAGAAACTCATTTCCCCGAATCCGTAGTGGAGACGGAGGAAGCACCATCCCCTCGGCCCCCCCGCGCTGCTGTCACGGCAGCGGATTGGAGGACAGCCTCGAGGGTGGTAACAGTGAAAAGGGTCAGGTGGGCTATTTCCACGTTTGATCCGTTCAAAAGCCCAGGACCGGATGGAGTGTTTCCGGCACTTCTGCAAGAGGGGAAAGAGACACTCATCCGTCCGGTCTATCATTTGTTGAGAACCTGCCTGGCCACGGGGTATATTCCTATACCCTGGAGGGCCGTCAAGGTGGTTTTCATACCTAAAGCAGGACGTACGACCTACGATACTGCCAACTCTTACAGAGCTATCAGCCTAACATCCTTCCTACTCAAAACTTTAGAGAGGTTGGTTGAAAGGTATGTCAAAGACGGAGCACTGATCTCAGTACCTCTGCATCCGTCACAACATGCTTACCAGGCCGGCAAGTCAGTGGAAACGGCCCTTCATCCGATCGTTTTGATGATCGAGAAGGCGCTGCACCACAAAGAACTTGCGGCCGGAGCCTTCTTAGATATCGAAGGAGCCTTTGACCATACCTCCTTCGATTCAATCTGCGCCGCCGCTGCATATCATGGCATCGAAGACACCATCATTAGATGGTTGAGGGCCATGTTGGCGGGAAGGCAAATAACAGCTGCCAATGAGGAAACGGCAGTTAAAGTTTCAGTAAGGTGAGGCTGCCCACAAGGGGGCGTCCTATCTCCTCTGCTATGGAACCTCGTTCTCGATGGCCTATTACAGGAACTCGAAAACGAGGATCTATTTGCGCAAGGTTACGCAGATGACCTTGCAATCATCATCTCGGGAAAATTCCCAAATACGGTCAGCGGACTCTTACAAAGGGCCTTGCAGATCGTACAAAGATGGTGCAATGACCAGGGCCTTAGAGTCAATCCCTCAAAGGCGCAAATGGTCATTTTTACTAGAAGACGCAGGCTAGACGGTTTCGTCGAACCCGTACTCTACAACACGACTCTAACGATCTCAAGGACAGTGAAGTATCTGGGGGTCATCCTGGACTCTAAGCTGACCTGGAGAGATCATATAGAGAGACAGGTACAAAGGGCCACTACAACCCTATGGGTATGTAGAAGAACCTTTGGCAAAACATGGGGGCTAAACCCCAGGGTGGCTATGTGGTACTATACTGTCATAGTTAGACCAATGATTACGTATGCCTCTGTTGTCTGGTGGCCTGCCACAACCAGGTCAACCATACGACACAAGCTAACACAACTCCAAAGACTTGCCTGCTTAGGAGTCACAGGAGCAATACGCACGATCCCCACAGCAGCTCTGGAGGTCCTTCTGGACCTTGCGCCCCTTCACCTAGTGATTGTGGCCGAGGCTCGGAAAGCGGCCTACAGACTGGAATGTGGAGGTCAGTGGATGAAAGGAGGAGAACAATCAGGTCACACTAGGGCCCTAACTGATGCGATAGGAGCCCACTCACTTCTGGAGTCCAGGAGTGACGACGTGATACCTTCCTTCTCCTTCGCACAACCCTTCGAGGTAGTCTTCCCGAAAAGGGAAGACTGGAGACAACTCGAGGACATACTAAGGCCTGCAGATATTGTCTGGTTCACAGACGGATCGAGGCTTGAGGAAAGTACCGGAGCGGGTATATTTGGGGAAAGGCCCAGGGCTGAGCTTTCTTATGCCCTGGGCAAATTCGCCACGGTATTCCAGACCGAGATCTTTGCCATTTTGGTCTGCGCACAGGAGAATATCCGAAAGGAGTACTCTAATAAACACACATATATATATGTATATATATATATATATATATATATATATATATATATATATATATATGAAGTGTTGACGTGCTTCCGGGTGTTTTCCCGTGTAGTTGGTAGGCTCCTGTTGGAACCATGGTTGTCTGAACGACGTTTCGGCAGAATCTCATCTGCCATCTTCAGGTTCTAGCTGAAAGCTGCCTGCTGCTGCTGCTACTGCTGCTCCTCGTTGCTCGAACTGAACTGCAACGAGGAGCAGCAGTAGCAGCAGCAGCAGCAGCAGCAGGCAGCTTTCAGCTAGAACCTGAAGATGGCAGATGAGATTCTGCCGAAACGTCGTTCAGACAACCATGGTTCCAACAGGAGCCTACCAACTACACGGGAAAACACCCGGAAGCACGTCAACACTTCATTTAATACCCGTGAAAACCTAAGAAACAACATATATATATATATATATGTAGCGATAGCCAAGCGGCCCTCAAGGCCCTTGCATCGAATCGGACCAAGTCAAAACTGGTCCAAAACTGTAAACAGGCCCTCTGCGAACTTGGCTCATCAAACTGGGTCAGGCTTCTCTGGGTGCCTGGACACAGCAACATTGAGGGTAACGAGCGGGCCGACGCTCTGGCCAGAAGGGGCTGTCGTAAACCTCTGCTCGGTCCGGAGCCGGCTCTCGGCTACCCTAGATCCCAAGCCAAGAGGTTAATAGATAACTGGACTCGCTCCCAGTTCACTGACCTCTGGGATTCCTATCCTGGACTCCGGCAAGCGAAGCTCCTAATCGCAGGACCCTTGCCGGAGAGAACAAAGCAATTTCTGCGTCTAAGCAGAAAGCAAATTAGAGCCGTAACAGGCCTCCTGACCGGACATGGCTCTTTCAAAAAACACCTACACACAATGGGGGTGGTTGACCACCCCGATTGCAGGTTCTGTGAGGACGAGGAGGAGACTTCCATCCACGTTCTCACTTCTTGCCCAGGACTGATGAACCTGAGGCATAAACACTTCGGCACTGGATTTCCAATGCTGGAGGAAATAAGGAGTTCTCCCGTGGGAAGGATTTCAGCCTTTGGGCTGGAATCCGGTCTGTACGGGGAGCTCCCTAATTTGTTAGCGGTAGCACAATGGGCCACAAGGCCTGAGTGCGGCGACCTCCAGGCGCCCCGCTAAAAGAAGAAGAAGAAGAAGAAGGGGTGGGGTGGTGGTGTCTTGCTAGCCATCAACAAAAAATATGTTGCCTCAGAACTAAACTTAGATGATATGAAAACTTCAGTCCCTTTAATAGATGTTGTTGGTGTAAGAATGCAATTAAACTACAATAATATTTACATATTCGTTATCTACGTACCTCCCTCGTTAAGCCCAGCTTATTACAATCAATTTTTTGAGACACTTGAAACCCTGCTGTACCTATACGAGGATAATATGTATTTTATTGGAGATTTTAATATACCATATTATAGAGAATTTTCGCTGCAGAATAATATTGTTGGCACTACTGCATCACCTATGGCATTTTTAAATTATTTTAACTTAGTACAATATAATACCGTGTTGAATTCAAATAATAGATTATTGGATCTTGTAATTTCCAATATCAGGTGTTATGTGGAGAGAGCTCATGATATTTTACTTAAAGAAGATTCCTATCACCCCGCATTATGTATATATCTTAATGAAAGTATTAAAAATAAAAAAAAAAGATTCTGTGCAGACAATAAACCTGTGTATAATTTCCGGAAAGCTAATTTTCATACCTTATACGCAAGAATTTACAATACGGACTGGTCAATTCTAAAAAATCACAATGACGTGAATTTAGCCTGTGAACAATTTTATAAAACAATCTATGATATCTTTGATTCTTGTGTACCTAAAACCATACCACGTGCTAGGAAATGTCCTCCTTGGTATAATAACCGAATTGTGCAAAATATAAAAGAAAAAGCAAGAAACCTGAAAGTTCATAGACGTACCGGGAGTATAACTGCACTAAATGAATTTAAAAATCTTAGGTCACAAATAAAACGAGACACTGATATTGCTTTTAAAGAATACCAAAATAATGTTCAAAACAACATAAAAAATAATACTAAAGCTTTCTGGTCTTACATTAACTCTAAAAAAGAAACAACAGTGTTACCAGATAATCTTACTTACCAAGACCAGTGTCTTGGTGAACCGCGGGATATTGCGAATGGTTTTGCTGATTTCTTTAAAACTTCGTATAATTTGCCAACCCAAAGTTATGAACAAGACACGGAATACACTAATAACGCTGTTCTGCATTTTAGTGAGTTTACCTCCAGTGATGTTCTTTCTGCGTTACAGCAGCTTAAACCTAAATTCACCAAAGGACCTGATGAAATACCAGCTTTTGTAATAAAAGATTGCGCTAATGCTTTTGTGGAGCCACTTAGAATAATTTTTACTCTCTCAATTAGAACCAATACTTTTCCGAACATCTGGAAATTATCGCGAATCTGTCCTGTTCATAAAAAAGGTGATAGGCATCAAATTGAAAACTATCGCCCGATTACAATAATATGCAATTTCGCTAAAGTCATGGAGATTGCTTTACATGCAGTTATATACCCTCATGTTGAGGGGCAGATTACATCAAGTCAACATGGTTTCATAAAGAAAAGATCGACTGTCAGCAACTTAATGTGTGTCACACAATACGTCTCGCATTACCTCGATAAAAACACCCAGGTTGATACAGACTTTTCGAAGGCCTTTGACAAACTTGACCACGGTATATTGCTACATAAACTCCAAACTGCTGGATTTTCACATTCACTTATAAATTTCTTTAACTCATATCTTAACAATAGAACGCAATATGTAGAATATCGCGGTCAAAAATCTTTCGAAATTTCGGCAACTTCTGGTGTACCCCAAGGGTCAGTTCTAGGTCCCTTAATGTTTGTATTATTTATTAACGATATCGTTGTTGAGTTGAATGTAGATGTCCTGTTATATGCTGACGATGTAAAAATTTTCACTGCCATAAATACAATAACCGATTGTCAACGACTACAAAACAATCTTATAGAAATACAAAGATGGTGTAATCAAAACGGTCTGCCTCTCAACATTGACAAATGTAATGTTGTATCATTCTCTAGGAAAAAGGAAACTGTGCTATATGACTACAAACTAGATCTCACAACACTAAAAAGAGCTGAAGTTTTTAAAGATCTTGGTGTCTTATTTGACGTCAAACTATCATTTAATAAGCATGTTGAAAATATTGTTTTATCTGCTAATAAAAATCTTGGTTTCGTTATTAGAAATTCGGTTGGATTTACTGACACTCACATTTAATACATATTTAATACATACGTTAAATCTAAACTAGAATATGCATCCATAATCTGGCACCCGTTGTATAATAGTTACTCTAACTTACTCGAAGGCATACAAAGGCGTTTTCTAAAATATTTGTCTTATAAAATTGATGGGGTATATCCGCCAATTGGATATTCCCAAGACGTACTTTTAAATAGATTCTCAGTAGACAGTTTGGAGAGCCGCAGAAAAAAACATGCATTGGTGTTTTTGCATAAAATAATTCATAACAACATAAACTGTCCTACGATACTTGAAAAATTACCGTTTCATGTACCACATCCTGGTTCACGACATCATACAACTTTTTATCTCACCACACCTCGAACAAACGTTTTAGCATTCTCCCCCCTGTATTTTATGTGCAGTACGTACAACTACCTACAAGAAATACTTGATATATTTAATTGCTCTGTTGCCTCTATAAAAAAACTGGAACTCTAATATTTTCTCCTTTGTATATGCATATATTTTATATATATTTTTTAAATCATTTATGCATTTTTGTATTTTTTATATATTATATGTATATATTCTTACATTTACTTTTTTGTTTCTATATAGATATGCCAGTGTGCTTTTTTTTCTTTTATTTTACTATTTTATGTTTTGTGTGACTTTTTATTATTTCCATAATCTCTGTATTACAGTATTATTAGTCTAAGTGACATGTAATTATTAACACTTATTCTCATCCAGTAATTGGTCTCTGACTGTTGGATGATGTACCTAAATAAATAAAAAAATAAATAAACTTAGTTTTGGAGTTACGTAAACAAGTTTAAAAATAAAAGTTATAGAAAATCACATGTGTTTTCCAAAAATCATTTCAGAAAAACAATTGAAAGTCGTATTTCGGAGATGTGAACTTTACTTCCTTTTTTATATATTTTTACACAATTTATAAAACAGAATATTTATCTTAAAACTGTTTTGTTTTATTTACTATAAACTGACAATTTATCAAATTAGCGGGGTAAAACAAAAATATGTAATTTAAAGTAAACAATACGTTAGTTACGTCAAGGTATTTGTTGGTAACTTATTTCACTTTGTATTACATAAAATGGGGGAGTTTCAATGATTGCTATATATTTTTCGGACTACTATGACTTAATAGGAACAAAATATAAAATTAAATATCTAGTAGAGTTTTCAGGAAAATTACTTTTCATATAAGTATCATTAAAAATCTTTTTTGTGGCTTTTCAAATGGTGTGAAACCAAAGTAATGTATATTCGAAATTCTTTTTACGTAACTCCAAAAATAACGAAGTATAATGAAGTTTTAACGTTCACGCGACCACCTTGTATATTACACTGCGGCTGAGATAGAGAATGTATTTTGACTTACAGAACACCGCAAAATCCACTTACTAATATTGCTATATGATTAAGAGTAATTCTGGTGAGTCAATGATGCCACTGCTAATCTTGAATGCCAGGACAATATCTGCGTTGATTCTTCGTCGCTTTAAGGTACAAAGATGTAAGTTATTTAAAATTTGATTATAATCGATATCTTCAGTAGCAGTGTTGATATTATATGCAGCATAGCGTATAAGAATCGTTTTTGCACTCTTTCTATTTCGTCTATATGTGTTTGAAAATATGAAGACCATATAACTGAGCAGTTTTCTAAATGAGTTCTAACCGGTGAAATATATAATAACTTTATTGCAGCTGTGTTTCTAAAATCTTTTATTAAAACCTAGCATTTTTAGAGATTTATTGCGTATCAAGTTGATATGGTGCATAAATGTCAGTTTAGAGTCAAAACATACGCCTAAATCCCGTATTACATTTACATTTTCAATTGGTGTATCCTTAAATACGTACGTATTTATAAATGGGGATATCTCTTCACTGAACTGGATATATTTGCATTTTTAAATATTCAGTGTTAGCTCTTTCAGCTCACACAAATTCTGATATCTGTTGACCTCATCTTGCAGTTCAACCATGGAGTTGGGATCTTTAATTTCTTTAAATATTTTAAGGTCATTTGCATACATTAGTACCTTACTATGTAAGAAGCATTCTACATCATTAATAAATAGATTGAACAGCAAAGGTGCCAAGTGCGCCCCTTGGGGGACACCTGACCTAACTAGAATTTTATGAGAATGGTAGTTATTAACTTTTACTACTTGAACTCGATAACGTAAATATAGTTTTAACCATTTGAAAAGACTGCTGTGAATGTATCGTGATACTTGATTTGGAAGCAGTGTGTGATCTACTTTATCAAATGCATTGGAGAAATCTGTGTAAATTGAATTCACAGAATATCCCTTCTCCAAAGATTTGGCGATAAAGTCTTCACATATTAACAAATTTGTTGTTGTATATATATCTGCCTTAAAAGGATCCATGTTGTTTACTAGTGGTACAATTTTTCAGTTTAGAAGTTAGGAAGTCATTTACCAGTGATTCAAAACTTTTAGGTATGTGCGAAATTCTAGTAATAGGTCGATAGTTACCAACCATTCCCTTATCTCGGGACTTTTTATAGATAGGAACAATATATGATTTTAGCGTTATTAACGCGTTCCAAAAGTTTCTCTGTACTATTAATGGCTACGTCATATACCTTTGCTTTTAAATGTCCCCAAATATAATAATCAACAGGATTGAAATCCGGTGACCTTGAAGGCCAATGATGAGGTCCATTTCGACCTATCCACATATTTGAAAAATTGTCATTTAGGAAATTTCTCACAATATTATTAAGATGGGGTGCAGCGCCATCATGCTGGTAATAGGTACATTCCCGCAATATTTTCATTTCAGCTGTCTGTTTACAGATGAGGCACAATTTACAAGAGATGGTGTTTATAATTTAAGGAATTCACATGTTTGGACAGAAAAGAATCCACATGCTATAAGACAGAATAAATCCCAACATCGATTTGCTGTTAATATATATGTATTTGGTGTGGTGTTTTCAACAATCATTTGATTGGGCCACATATCCTCCCTGATAGATTATCAGATGAGCTACATTGTTCTTAAAATTATTTTACAATAGTTCACTTACCTAGTCTAGAAGTGTAAGAATTGTCACTGCTGCAAGTTAAATTGTTTTGGTAATTAACCCTGAAATAAATATTCAAGTTCCAACTGTCTGGACCATTTGAATGAAATTGGATTTACAGCGAGTAATCAAAGTTGATGAATGAAATGCGCAAACAAATTAAGTCAGCTGCTCTATCCAATTTTTTCCGCTCTTTTCGAATACCTATCGAAACAGATCTACAAAATTTTGTCATACAGGGTGTTGATTTTCACCTATAACATATTGTCAATTTTCTATTAAGCCGGACCTGGAGATCTTTTTGGTTTATTATGAAGTTCTATCAAAAAAAGTGAAACATATGTTCTAAGTATAAACGGATTATACAGGGTGGTTCAATAATTATGATCAAAGAAAGATTTGGCCAAAATCAATAAAATATCCTGTATCTCAGTGAGGAAGAACGTTGGATGCATTATTTCCGGGTAATTTGGAACCGCCAAAGTGTCCTTTATCAACAAGTAACTTATGTACCTTTAACTTTGAAACACCCTGTATATACTAGAAGCTAATAGGCTAGATGTTGAGGGATTTTGATTGGATTATTTTCCATAGGCGAGATTATTGTTGGAATCGCTTCGTTTTAGGGTGTAGTTGAAGACCGTATGTTTGCTTACAAATTAGTGAACCACTTGATTTTATAATTGATAATCAGTGAGTAAAGTAGGCCCTATTTCTATATTTCTTTAAATATCTCCGTTCCCGTTAACTTTTAGTGTAACTTATGCATTAGGAAAATTGTTCGTTATGAAATTTTCTAAAAAATGAGCACCGATAGAGATAGCTAGGTGCAGTTAACTTGCAAATTTCTTCCAAAGTTTTTAAAACACGTTATTTTAACTATTTATTTACTCGAAAACGACTGCACATAGAGGGCTAAAAATTGAGGATGGTGTCCATGTTGTCCCGATAATGTACAAAATATTTCAGCAAGATCGGTTTATTACTTCCTTAGTAATTAACGGATCTATTTTTTTATTAATTCTTAATTAGCAATATACACTGATGGATGTCAGTAGCTGAATATACATTTCATATCATATGTATATTTAACAATACGTATTCAAATTCCAACATCTAATGCATATCCTATGGATGTACATATCCACGAGATATTATGTGGGAAGCTGCTATTTTTTTACAGATTTAAAAAACAGTTTGTCCTAGCATTTGTTGAGTAATTAACGATCTATTTTTTTAAATCCTTAATTAACAATTGTGGAATTTTTGGTGAAATCATTTTATAAATGGGAAACTCATTTAGAAAAGTCAAAAAACTATTGAAAAATTATATCCCGTTGGAAATTTTGAAAAATCGCAATTTTGTCCGATTTTGCGAGGTTCTCTACTCGTGAACCTTTTAATGCACGACATAAATAAACAAATATCTTGTTATATGTTAACTTTAGAGAATCCGCTCTTGCATGTCTAAAAATCTGCTAATTTTTTTACAAATTTAAGAAAAAAGTTTGTCCCAGCATTAAAGCATGTCGCACATAAAAAGGTTCACGCATGGAGAACCTCATAATATCGGCCAAAATTGCGATTTTTCAAAAATTCCAACGGGATATCATTTATCGATAGTTTTTTTAATTTTCTAATTGAGTTTCTCAATTATAAATGGATTTTACAAAAAATGGCACAATTGATAATTGAGGTTTAAAAGAAAATAGATCGTTAATTACTCAAAAAGTAATAAACCGATTTTTCTGAAATATTTTGTACATTATCGGGACAACATAGACACCATCTTCTAAGAAATTAGCCCTCTATGTGCAGTCGTTTTCGAGTAAAGAAATAATGAAAATAACGTGTTCTGAAAGCATTGGAAGCCATTTGTAAGTTAACAATTGCATCTAGCGACGTCTACCGGCGCCAATTTTTAGAGAATTTCATAACGAACAATTTTCCTAATGTATATGTTTCACTAAAAGTTAGCAGCAACAGAGATATTTAAAGAAACATACAAAAACATTCTACTCACTAACGGTGGTTGAATGAAAGGCAGCAGATTCCTAACTGGTTTGTCGAGGGACGTACCATGCTAATTCCCAAAAAAGGGAGTTTTGTCCGACTCAAGGAATTATAGGCCAATCACCTGTCTGAACTGCTGCTACAAGATATTTACACGTATCCTGTATGCACGGATACTACGCCAGGTTGATCCAGTCTTCCAACAAATTTACGAGCAACGTGGCGCGAAGAAGGGCGTGGCGGGTTGCAAAGACATCCTGCCGATAGAGTCTATCGATGACCTGGATTGACTATCGTAAGGTATTTGATACAACGTCGCATCAACTATTGTTGCATTTGCTCAAATGTCTTGCGGTAGCAGAGCCATTAGTGAATTGCATGTAACAACTGCTGCCTCTCTGGAGGTCTCGCTTCACCATAACATCCGGTGAACAGCGGATCACAACAGAGCAAGTGGCATTCAGAAGAGAAGTTTTCCAGGGCGATTTTATGAGTCCCCTCCTCTTTTGCATCTCACTGTTGCATTTATCTGTTGAATTCCGCCAAACTCGCGGTTACCACTGTGGCCCACCCAGCAGCCGGTGGCATAAGGTCACTCATCTATTCTATATGGATGAACTTAAACTGTATGCCTCCGGAGATCGTGAACTTAAAATACTCTAATTATGTTCAAGTTGGACAAGTGCGCGGCCGATCATCTCAAGAGAGGACGATGCAGGGAATATTCTGAAGATGCGCAGCTTGCAGACGGAAGCGTCCTAAGACAACTGGATGTCGGAGAGACACATACCTGGGTGTGCAACAACATCACATCCAAGATGTACAACATGTGAGGCCCGGCGCGCACTGTAGTGGTGTCTAGGTGACGTGGTAGCTGTGTGGCAGGTGGAATTTTTTAAGCCCATGTAAACAAATGCGGCAGCGCGCATTGAGGCGGAGTGGCGGTGGCGTGATGTTTTGCAAGTGGGGTGGTTCCATTCGGTCTCCACTAGTCTCGGACATGTTTAATTTTCGAGTGGCAAGGGGTAAGTGGTGCTTGTATTTAGTATTTATTTGCCTAGAGAAGAGTTTGCATCTCCAGTATTTTCCGCGATAGTCGTATAATGCAAGACGACCAGAAATTCAACATACATTTTGTAGACCTTGTAGAGGCCCATCTATGTCTGTATGACAATACGTCGAGATTTAACTCATTTTTATACACATTATATATGCCGTATTCCCTATTTTTTGCCATAGAGGATGGATCCAATGATTTTTTCTTTTATATCGATTTTGTAAATTTACTAGTTGAACCAATTCAAGAGCATCCTCGTCCTCTGAGGATATTTTATTAAATGATAAAGTAATGGCAGGATGGCGATGTTTGCCATTTCGGTACGCGTTACATCACTTTGATATCATTTTGTCGCCATTCTACTGTCACACCACGTCCTAACCTTTCCAATGCCACTACCATTCCTTTACCACACACCACTTTGGTGCGCGCCGTGCCTGAGAGAATCTCTACGCGGCAAGTACAGATGCCTACTCCGAAAGATTTGGTCGTCCGAACTTTCGGGGAAAAATAAGGTGTCTGCCGCTAATACGCTTGACATTCTTATTCTCCTCTACTCCTTAGGGGTAGTCACATGGACTGTAGATGAGCTGCGCCAATTAGATAGAGGTATGGCAGAGTAGCACTGAACATGTCTTGTAATGTTCTTAGGAGCTTAGACCCGCTCCTGCAATTAATGAGAGATCACGAAAATGCAGGAGTGTGTGCAGGACTGTTTAAGGCGGCAAAAAGAGCTGCAGATGTACTTGGTTTCTCATTTGACGACAAGCGAGCAGACCGGTGCGGTGTTGACCAATAGTCAGTCACTGAGCTGACCAATAGTCAGCCAACTCGTGTGAATGCCCGAATAAAAGCTGCCGAACAGTAACATCTGTTCAGGTAACATGTCGATAAACCCATGTATGGTGTATACTATAAGAACATCGAAACACTGGGTTTATCGACTAGGCTGACGTTCTCCTTTTTAAGGCCAGCTGGACTAATGTCGGAAACTGAGGGATTCATGGTAGCTTTTCAAGGCGGTGTAATTAACACGCGAAGGCGCGTAATAGGTATAGAGGCTCCTGATACAAACTGCATGACCTGCCGTAAGGCGCCGGAATCGCTCATGCATTTACTTTCCGCATATCCGGTGTATGCGATATACCAGACACCGTTTCGTGGAAAAAAATATTTGATTGGAATATGCGAAATTTCTTTTAAAAAAGTGCCTTGGAATCTTGAAAAGTACTTAAAATATCTGTAGTGTATTTTTTTCTCGAACAAGGAAGAAAATATAAAGACAGGTTTTTAATTTTATAAAAAAATCTTCATTTTTTATAAAATTAAAAAGTTACATCATTTTGAAATTTTATTTTACTCTGATACTTACTTAATTTATAAAATTTCAAAATGATGTAACTATAAAAAATGAAGATTTTTTGATAAAATTAAAAACCTATCCTTATATTTTCTTCCTTGTTCGAGAAAAAAATACTCTATAGATATTTTACAAGTACTTTTACAGATTCCAGGGGGGCACTGCACTTTTTGAAAAGAAATTTCGCAAATTCCAATCAAATATGTTTTTCCACAAAACGTCTCCGTATGGCCTTGGTAGTGATTTATTAAAGTTTGGCATGCTCCATTAGTAAGTTATAGTTTACCAAAATTTCACGGGCCGCCGCTGCCGAAGACATCTAGTCCGTTGTCGAAAACGAGAGGTGCCGAATTTATTGGAACTGCTCGTTTCCGACAGTCAGGCTAATTCAAGCCAACAAGCTTGACATAGTTGTTTTCGACCATCAACGTAAGATAATGTTCGTGATCAAGATCTCGGCATCTGCCGAGCCAAACATCACTTTGAAAGAGGAGGAAGAACAAACCAAATACCGTTATCTCCGGTACGAGCTCCAAGTGCATACCCAGGCTATTCGGTCAAGACGGTAGTCCTGTTAATCGGTGTACGCGGTGATATGAAGCCTATGGTACTCTCGGAACTAAAGAGCATACCGGTCTGTCAGAAATCAGACGAATGGCTGACAGGCCAAATGCAGAAGGCGATTAACTTGGGGTCCCTTCGCCTACTTAGGGCACACGATTCCGGTATTTACAGTCACTAACCCCACAGGTCGTACGAATTTGCTGTAATTATGACCGGCGTGGCTACCGTGTGATCGGTTGGAAAGCACGGAAGCCCTGTCGGGCAACGGATAAACCGAGAAAAGAAACATAATAATAATAATAATAATAATTCTATTGTCCATGAGATCATATAAGGATGATATGGGACAAGTCAAACGATCAATATGAGCACAAAGAACATTCAGGGCATAAGTAGTCAACACTATAAAATATAAAATACAAAGTTCACATACGTAATACAAACTAAGTACATGGAAGAATAAGTACAAAGACATACGAGCGAAAATTTAATATTCATGATTTAAATAGTCAGAAACGGAATAAAAACAATTGTCCACTAGAACATCTTTTATAGCATTTTAAAGACTATTAATTGAAACAATTTCTTTAATGTGTTGTGGCACCTTGTTAAATGGTTTTATTGCCATGTATTTGGGATATTTTTGTATATCGATAAAATGTGAATAGGAATATGTAAATCATTTTGATTACGACTGTGGTACCGTGGGTTTTTTTTTAAATCTTCAAGATGGAGTTTTACAAACAATACTATTTCTAATTGCTCATTTTTGCGTTTTAAGTACTACTCTATCAACATGATGTGAGGATCCTCAAAAAATTATACCGTAAGTTAGCCTAGAATAGAATATCCATGGTCAGTGCCGGTTTTAGATATAAATTGCCCTTAGTCCCAGGTCAATATTGCGCCCCCTGCTAGGGAGGCTTGCTCTCAGCTTATGGGCACTAACCAATATGATGAAAGACATATGCGCCCACGCCTCCCGGAGAGTGACGTCCCTAGATCCGGGCCTATGAGGCCTAGGCAGAAAACCAGCCCTGTGCATAGTAAAACAAGAATATAACGGATTTATTAACAATATTCCTGCCGATATAATGCAAAGGAAACTGACGCCAGATTCTTACAAACTACGTCTATGTAATTGAGCTTAAAGCATTATCTATATGTACTCTCAAAAATTTTATTGACTGTACTTATTCCAAGGACACCCCATCCCGTCTATTTTTAATAAACTGCTTTCATTGTATCCATTAAAATATTCTAGAACTAAATTGTATAAACACTGTTTTGTCTTTATTTACTGTTGTAAAACAACGCTGTAAGATTGTTCAACATATTTTGTGCCGTCGCCCTTAGACTTACAACATCTGCACTCACACTTAAACAAGAAGTATTATCGGCCAATAAAGTTAGATTATTACCGATAATTCTTAACAAGTCATTCACAAACAATATAAACAATAGAGGCCCTAGGACTGATCTTTGGGGTACTTCACGGGACATATTCATTACATTTGAAAGGTGACCATTAATTACAACTTGTTTTCAATCAGACAGACTTCAACCAATCACCACACTGGCCTCTAAAACGATTTTTATTTAACTTATTAATTAATATATCATGATCAACAAGTCCGAATGCGTTGCTTAGATCCATAAATATTCTAACACATTTTTCATTATTATTCAAATTTTCATATAAACTATCAAGAAAGTCAAGGGTGGCTGATTGAGTCGACCTGCCTTCTCGAAAACCATGTTGTATATTACACAATACCTTATATTTGCTATGAAAGTAGTCATTCTGTTAAATATAATCCTCTCTTAGTTGTTTCAAGTATATCTGGAAAAGAACCCTCTAAAAGTGACCTGTTTATTCAATGTGCTAACGGCTGCATAATATAGCAAACAATTGATTTGATATTATTAGAATTAATATTATCTATACCGCAAGAATTGGAAGATTTTGGGATCATACAACATTAAAAATTTCATTTTCAAATACCGGTTTAATACATAAGGTTGGATACAACCATCATTAGTTTTCATGCATTCAATGTCGTTATGCTTAACTTTATTATGGTTTAAATCTATTAATAATTGACCAAGCAGCTCTATATTTATTTGAGGCACTATAATAGAATTGAGATTTATATTATTTTTCTTGCTGATTGGATAACATCACGCTAAATTATTTTATATGATTGGTAAAACTGTTTATCTTTCTCTATATTGCTTTGACTTATTGCTTTATACAAAAGTTTTAGTTCTTGTGACAATATTATTATGCCCCTTGTTAGCCAATACTTTTCCTCTATCTTTTCTTTATTTCTTTTTAATTAAATAAACCGAAAACTAATATCGATACAATAAAGGAGAACATTTTTAAATCCATTATTTCTGTATGCAACTTTTAACGTATCTAACCAAGTTTATTTGCTTATATGCTGTTGAAATATTTCATAGTTATTTCTTGTGAACAATCTTGCTTTTACATTGATTTCATTATATTTGATACCACTAGGTATATGACAAAGAAGTATTTGTACAGTATAATCTCATAACTCATTTTCAGCTATTTTACAATCAATATTAAAATTACTATCGTCCCTGTTAGTGCACATGTAATCTAACCCCGTTGCAGTTGTTAAGTATACTGTATCTACTAGGCTCATTAATTTGACATGTAACATTATAAGAACAAAGGAAATCAAATAATTGATGTTTACTAACTAACTGTATTTGATAAAAAGTCAATATTCCAGTCACCACATAACACTATTGACGACTTGCCCTTTGAGGTATTATTTAAAGTTAATTGCAATTCTTAACAGAAATAGTTTAGATCTCCCGTTGGTGATCTATGCAATGCTATAATTTTGGAACTATAATCTTCACTAAATTTTATTTCAACACCAACTACTTCGAAATCATTTTCAACAGTTTCTTATTAATTTACTTCAGTTATTTCCTCTATATTTAAATTTAATGAAGACTCCGCAATTTTAAAATTGGTTCTACAAAATGCAATGGCTACAGTATATCCTTTTATGCGAACAGATTATATTTCATGTGATTGAAGCCAATGTTCAATGAAACATGCAGTGTCAATATTTTGTAAATTTAACTCAATTTCTATTTGATCGATTTCATTCCTCAAACATTGTACATTCTGATGTAGAATTTTAAATGTCCTAACATTACTACTATTGACTAATTGCTATACATCACTGACACTGTATTGCTGCGTGTTTCCTCCCCTAGGAAACACCCTGTATGAATCCGTGGGTTTCAAGTAATTTTAACAAGGGGTAACCACTAACACTTTATTTAATAATTCACTGATTACGTAATACTTGCCTCTAGATCCATCTAGAAATTTCCACTTCCAGAAGAATATAACTCTAGAGCCATCTACAGGCTTCCAGAAGAGATGGCGTGTATTACTGGTTGCCTAACCATTGATACTTAATTTCAGCTATTAGTATCATGGACGTATCACTCGCCAGGCCTCATGGGGGTGTAATGCGTAATACTGTCCTCTCCTTAAGCCTAAATATCCCGGTCATACAATTCAGAGTCATCAATGTATTTCGCCAATCTATCCAAATGCACGATCTTCATCTTGGACTTCTTGCTTCGTTGAATCCGACAGACGACGTCATTAATTCGGGTAATAACAGTGTACGGTCCATCCCAAGGTGGATCAAATTTCGATGACTTTCCCATCCTTCGCTGTGGG
The DNA here is from genome assembly GCA_963583905.1 of Stenurella melanura. NCBI lineage: Eukaryota > Metazoa > Arthropoda > Insecta > Coleoptera > Cerambycidae > Stenurella > Stenurella melanura. The sequence continues at coordinate 91,044,355 of OY757313.1, read as the reverse complement.
TTGTACAGCCAAATCAGCTCTCCCACCTTGAAACCTTCTGAACTATCCTTCCGGTTATATCGAGTATTTATTCGGTCACTGGCTGATGATGGCTCCGCTATATCGTTAGCCAACCTCTTGAAAGGAGCTCCGGCGTTGAACTGCTTCATTTCACCTTTACTTCCAGTCTGTGGTCCCTTACTGGCTGCACAAATCTTGCATTTGCGACACCAAGCCTCCACATCCTGACGACTTTTTGTCCAATAAAATTGTTCTCGTATTTTCTTCAGGGTCTTGTTAACACCGAAGTGTCCATCGGATGTTCCATTGTGCATTCCCCGAAGCACCTTCGCTACTCGACACTTGGGAATCACTAGACGCATAACCACCTGCTTTCCATCCGGGCTTTCCGCAACAGCCCGTTCATGACTTTCAGCGAGTCCCACTGCGCCCATAGTGTCTTCAGTCCCACTCTTTTGTCTGAAACATTCTTCCATTTTGGACGAGTTCCCCTTTCTTTGGCTCTCAATATAGGACCAAATCTTCACTTCTCTAGGGGCACCAGGTTCATTATCTGGCACAAATTCTCTGGTACTGACTTCCTCTGATTTTCCCCTGGGCTTCACAGCATCTCCGGCCTTTACTCTCTCTAACTTCCTCTGTGGACGCTTTTCTACTGTTCTGGTATCGAGATAACCTGAGCACTTGCCCGATCTCATCGTCCTGTATACCATCTAAAAAAGCCTCTACTGCCAGGTGGTCTTGGAATTCTTTCGGTACATCCGGGTAAGTCAGGTGAGCCAGTCTCAACACGGCAGCTTCAAATTCTTGCAAGCTTTCCCCAGCCTCTTGGAAACGTGATTTCAGCTGGGACTGGCACACTTGCGCAAGATGTTGTTCACCATATCGTAAGTCTAGGGCAGCTTCTAAAACTTTCAAAACCTGTTGGTGGTCTACCGGAATTGTCCGGAGCAACTCCAGTGCTTGGCCTCTTAAAGCCAGGACTAATGCCATAGCCTTATCTTTGTCATTCCAGTTGTATGCACTTGCTACCGCCTCAAACTGTCTCTTGTACGTCATCCAGGAATATTGACCATCAAAGGAGGGACGTTTAAACCGCTGGCCTGATGATACTACTTGCTGGTTTCCTCTATCCACCAACTGTCTTTTAAGCAGGTTTATTTCTCCTTTAACTTCTCCTTCGAACTTGTTTACTTTTACTTTCACCTCACTTACATCTTCCTCAACCTTGTTTGCTTGTCCTTTCACTTCACGTACTTCTCCCTTGACTCCACTTACTTCTTGCTCGACTTTATTTTTAAGTTCTTCGGCGACTGACAATATAGGACTTTGTTGTATCTCGATAACTTGCCTTAGTTCGTCTCTTTCTTCTTGTTGTTTTATATCCAAGTCTTGCATGATTTTTCTCAACTCTTCCTAACGTAGTTTCTCTTCTTCTTGATGTCGTCTCTCTTGATCCTCAAGAATTTCTCTTAATTGTTCTTTCTCCTGTTGACGTTTTTGTTCTTCTTCTACTTGTTTCCTTTCCCGTTTTTCTTTCTCTTCCTGGCGCTTTCTTTCCTGTTCTTCTTTCTCTTCCTGGCGTTTCTTTTCTTGGTGCATCATCATTTTTTGCATTTGTACAAATAAATCCTGTATTTATCTCTCGGATGCCATATTTCTGGTCGTTACCTGCATATCATTACGTTAAAATCAACTAAATTTAACGGTCACGTCAATATCGGTAATTGAATTGTCCAGAGAAATCGCGAAACAGCACGAAAAAGTATTTTATTTAAAGTCTTTATCACTATCCAACTACTGTCCAAATAGAAAAGTTCTAGAAATTTTCCAAAAACGCACTTAACTACACGAAAAATTTTGTTTAAAGTCTTTATCACTTCCCAGTTCAAGGGATTTAATTACTACCACTAATGTCCTAATAAAGTGTTCTATAATGTCTTAATGCTATTTTTCTGTTCGAAAATAATCCTCGCACAATGTCCAATATATTAGTCCTCCATGTTAGCAGTAATTTCGAGAATATTGTCTCAGCCTTCTCAAATCCTCTTGTTAAAATCCCGCGTCTGACACCAAATTGTTGTGCGTTTCCTCCCCTAGGAAACACCCTGTATGAATCCGTGGGTTTCAACTAATTTAAACAAGGTGTAAACATGCACTAACACTTTATTTAATAATTTACTGATTACACAATACTTCTAAACTAACTTATACAATGTTTATATTTACACTTCGGATTCATAACCTCACTTTTCGCTACCAAACTTCACTTTAATAAAAATTCTCTTCCGCTGTCGATTTCGCCTTATATATATATATATATCCTAAAATTGCCTCTAGATCCTTCTAGAGATTTCCAGTTCCAGAACAATATACCTCTAGAGCTATCTACAGGATTTCAGAAGAGACGACGTGTATTACTGGTTGCTTAACCATTGGTACTGAATTTCAGCTATTAGTGTCATGGGCGTATCACTCGCCAGGCCACAGGGGGGTAATGCAACAGTATTTAACTTTTTGTTTTTAAATTTCTACTTTCTTTAGAAATGCAGGATAATTTAAATCATAAAAAGAGTGATGAATGTTAAAATTAGCATTAATAGTTGCATTAGCTTCAATACAGTTATGGCATTTAGAGGTATCACTATTACATAAGTCAATTGTATATTCACTTGACGTACATCTATGGCATTTTGAATCAATACTACAGTGAATTTAAAAAAAATCTGTAATTTCTTTTCATTAAACAATTTTATATTTACTGATCGAGTTTATCAAATACAATAAGTTTCTTCCTCTAGTTAACACTATTTCAGTGTCCAAATTTCAATAAAACCAGAAATTTTAAGTTGTGCTTACAAGAGACGCGACGGACAGGCATATATTTTGAAAGTGTTCAGAATTCGACGACAGTGGTGCATAACATGATTTTCTAAGAGAAAAAAAAAATATCGGCCTCAGAAGGAATGACATAAAATTAACAAATAACACAACAACAGAGTATTGTTACGCTCTCGCGCCCTCTAGGGATTGGTGCTGATAGCTCATGAGAAATAGCCAAAATTAAGCACCAATGGTTAGGCAACCAGTAATGCAAGTCTGTAATACTGGTAGAGGTACGTTTCTAGAAATTTATAGAAGAAGGTCGAGTTTCTACACTATTCTAGATTGCCATGGAAGGCTTCCGAACATTGTTCTAGATGGCTCTAGAGGCATGTTCAGAGTATATATGGCAAGATGCATGTTGGGAAAAGGAAGTTTTGAATGACAAGTAAGAGGTTAGAGACCCGAAGTAAATACAAAGTGATAATATCTAGTAATGAACATTGTTAAAGGTTATTTTAGTGAGTAAAAGTGTATTTTAGTTGATTAAAAGGTATTGTGAAGTTTTTAATTAAGTTATTAAATAGTGTTAGTGTTTATCCCCCATTATAAATTATTTTGAACCCACGGATTCTGAAGAGTGGTTTCAGGGGTGGAAATACGCGACAACTTGGTGTCAGAAGTGGAATTTTAACCAGAGGATTTTTCGGAAGTGTTTGAGAAGGCTGGGACAGTATTCTCGGAGTTAGTTAATACGGAGGACTAACTTTACTGGACATTCTTCGAGGGTTATTTCGAACAGGAAATAGTGTTAAGATCATTTTCTAGACATTTCTGGGACATTTTTATTAGGACATTAGTGGTAGTAATTAAAATCTTCCAACTGCATAGTGGCCAAGATTCTAGACAAGTATTTTTCGTGCTGTTTCGAGATTTTTCTGAACAGTTTCATTACCGATATTGAAGTGATTGTTTAATTCAGTTGATTTTAACGTAGTCATATGCCTATAACGACCAGAAGTATGGCATCCGAAAAACAAATACACGACTTAATCGCACAATTCAAAGAAATGATGAAGTAAGAGAAAGAAGAACAGGAAAAAAACGCCAGAAGACAGAGAAGAACAAGAATGGAAACGCCTGGAAGAGAAAGAGGAATGGGAAAGAAAACGATAAGAAAAAGAATAAAAACGTCAATAAGAGAAAGAAGAACAAGAACAATACCACCAAGAGGAATTAAGAAAAATTCTTGAGGATCAAGAACGAAGACGTCAAGAAGAGGAACAGTGACAAAAAGAAAATTATAGAGAACTGCAGAATACCTTCATTTCAGCCACTGAAGACCTCAAAATTAAGATCGAGTATAAAATGGACAAGGTCGAGGAGGAAGTAAGTGAAGTAAAAGAAGTAAGCGAAGTAAAGGGAGAAATACGTGAAGTGAAAGAAAAAGCAGACAAGGTGGAAGACAGAAGATCATGGTCGATGTACCCTTCATATCACGCCTTGTTCACATTTTCCCACTGTTATTAGGGCTAGATTGTTAGCGAACCCTATTAGGGTCTTCTGGAATATCTAGCATGGCGTAAAAGAGGATCCATAGCGTGGATCTTATTACGGATCCCTGGGGTACTCCGTGTGGATAAGTTAACCACAGATTTAATAAAATAAAATTAAATATCTTGAATTATCATATATTGCAAATGTATAATACAATAATATAATATTGTTTCAAGTTAAAACAAACAGTAAATTAAATCTTACTAATTTTTTGTCAGAATATATTCTTGAAGTATTTCTTATTTTCTTTCTTGGTTACCGCTTTTCATTTCTTTTTTGGGGAGCTCTATATGAAATGTACATGTAGCTTCTATCTTAAAATGAGTACGCTACATATACCCCTCTGCCAAAAGAAAAATTACCGCAAGCAATCAATAACAAAATGAACACGTTTAGGTAAAGAAGTAAAAGTTTGATCCACCTCATCAGTCAACAAATAAGCGGGTTTAACTCTGTCAAGACTGACAGTGACAGCTTTACCCCGCTTAAGGATAGTCATAATCTTTTCAGTTCGAGAAACTACCTCAAAAGGCCCATCAAATAAAGGTGAAAACTTAGATTTCAATCGAGCTTCTCGAAGGAAAACGTATGTACAATTGTTAATATGAGAGCTGATAAAAGATTTTTGACAAAATTGACGTTTTGAGGCAGTAAATTGTAAATTATCAAAATATTCACGTAATTTAACAATAAAATTAGAAGCTTGTGGGTCAAAATTTGATTTAATGAAATATTCTCCGGGGAGGCGTAACGTTTGACCGTAAACTAGTTCTGCTGACGAGTAACGCAAATCAGTTTTAGGCATAGTTCTCAAACCCAACAAAATGATAGGGAGTTCTTCGTACCAATGTGATGTATTTGCTCTCGCTAATAATGTGGTTTTTAGGGTTCGATGGAATCGTTCAACCATACCATTACTCTGAGGGTGGTAACTAGTTGTGCGAATCCGGCGAAAACCTAAAAACTTTGAAAATTCCGAAAATAGAGTTGACTCAAATTGCACTCCTTGGTCTGTTGTTATGTCTAGTGGAACACCGAAACGACATACGTAGTTTTCAAAAAGAGTCCTAGCGACTGTTTCTGCTGTAATGTCTACGAGCGGATATGCTTCTGGCCAGCGGGTGTATCTTTCAACAACTGTCAATATATAAGAATTACCATGCGAAGGAGGTAAAGGTCCTACAATATCGACATGAATGTGTTCAAAACGGCCTTTGGGTATCTCAAAATCACCTATAGGTGTCTTAGTATGACGGTTGACTTTTGAAGTTTGACAGTTGATACAGGTTTTTGTCCATAAATTACAATCAGAATTCATCCTGGGCCAGAAATACTTAGTGGTTATCAATTTTTTAGTAGCTTTAATGCCAGCATGAGTTAAATTATGAAAAATATTGAAAACTACTCGACGTAAACATTTTGGTACGTAAGGACGACATCCATTACGTGAAACATCGCACCAAATTAAAAAATGCGAATCCGAAAAGGTAATTTGTTTTAACAAATAGCTTATTTTGCTGTTTTTATAATTCACCTTTTGATTGTTTAATACAGAAACAAGTTGATCATCATCATCTTGGGTAGTTTTTAATATTGCTAAATTAAAACTGGAAGAGTTTAACGAGTCCAAAACGTTAACGTCATCAATCCGTGACATAGTATCTGCGACAATATTAGCATGACCTGGAATGTGTCGTAAATCATTTGTAAATTGTAAAATAAACTCCAAATGTCTGATATGCCGAGGTGAACGGTCTGCTTTTGACGATAAAGCGTAAACCAACGGTTTATGATCGGTATAACAAGTAAAAACGCGGCCTTCCAATATATGTCTAAAATGTTTAATTGAAGTGAAAAGTGACAGTAACTCTCTGTCAAAAACAGAATATCGTTTTTGCGCATCTGTCAGTTTTCGAGAAAAGAAACCTAACGGAGAAGTAGAATTATGAAATGTCTGTTCTAACACCGAACCCATTGATACACTAGAACAATCCACAGTTAATGAAAGTGTCACTCCTTCCAAACAACTAGGGTGAGCTAAAACTGTGGCATTTATTAAAGCTTGCTTAGCTTTCTCAAAACTAACAGAACAATCCAATGGCCAGAAATTAATAACTTTACTTTTATCACGCAACATTCTAGCATTCAACAAATGTAAAGGATTCAAAATTTCTGAAAAATTAGGGACAAATCTATGATAAAAATTAATCATACCGATGAAACGTTGAAGTTGTTTAATAGTAGATGGTTGAGGAAAATTAATAATAACTTCAACTCTCTCTTTAGATGGCACAATACCTTCTGGACTAATATAGTGTCCCAAAAAGGTCAAACCACTAGTGCCAAAAACACATTTAGTTGGTTTGATATTAATTCCATAGTCATTAAGGCGTTCAAAGATTAAGCGTAAATGTTCCAAATGTTTTGTATGATCCGAGCTCGCTACAAGAATATCATCAAGATACACGAAAACAAATTTCAAGTTAGAAAAAATTTCATTCATAAATCTTTGGAATGTCTGACCAGCATTTCTCAAGCCAAAGGGCATTCGCATAAATTCGAATAAGCCGAAAGGGGTTGTGATTGCTGTCTTATAAATGTCACATTCGGCGACAGGTATCTGATGATAAGCACGAATCAAATCGATTTTCGAAAATACTTTACAGCCAAATAAATGAGCATTAAAATCTTGTATGTGTGGTAAGGGGTACCTATCAGGAACTGTTACAGCGTTTAACTGTCGGTAGTCACCACACGGACGCCAGTCATTGGGTTCCTTTTTTGCAACCATATGTAGTGGAGTAGCGACAGATGAAGAAGATGCTCTACAAATCCCTAATTTTACCATATGGGCGAATTCCTCCTTAGCAATATCAAATTTCACTGCATCCAATCTACGTGGACGGTTAAAAGGTAAATGACCCTCAGTCACAATAAAATGTTGAACAGTATGTTTTACAGGTAAAAAATAATCTGGTGTTCCCACCAATTGCGGAAAATCATGCAATAATGCCGTATATTGGTCTTCAAAAGAAAATAACCTCGTGGAAATGATAGAACTAGTTTCGGCGTAACAATTCACTGACAAACTTGTCTTGTTATCGATCAAAATATTGTTCTTCAAGTCCACAATTAAACCAAAATGCGCCAAAAAATCTGCACCAATAATCGGGATCTGTATGTCAGCTATATTAAATATGAAAGTAAACACACGACGTAATCCCAAATTAACTTTCAAAAGTTTCTTACCGTAGGTGTAAACAATTCCACCGTTAGCCGTGGTAAGAACTAAATCCTTGTTTACCTTTAAATCTGTAAAAGCATTTCTCGGTATAACCGACAAATCTGCTCCGGTATCAATCAAAAAGCGAAAATTATTTGATACATCAAAAATAAAAAGGCGACGTCTGCTGTCAAGCTCTCTAGTGTCAGCAGACATGACAATAGAACTGTCTAGTTTTTTGAATTATTCGATTTATTTGATTTATTATCAAATAATGGAACGTTATAAAAAGTACACCAAGGACCGCCGCACATATATGCTCGGTCTTTATATACTTGATGATAATAGCAAATTGTGTTGCATGAAGGATCAAAATTATTTCGATTATTAGAAAATCGTGAATGTGAACGACGTCGGTTATGACAATTAGTACAACGTGTCTCATTTAGAGACGTGGAAGGACGAATCGTATCATTCGAAGATTGTAAAGTAGACAATTGTGATTCAAGTGATTGTTGTCTTTGTAAAACTTGATTTAAAGTCAATTGGAAACTTGTAGAAAAGTTATTAAAAGTAGTTAAAAGGTCTGATAATGTTGTGGGCGGAAACGTGTCAGGGATTGAAACAGGCAAAGCAGAAAAATTAGATTGAACTGGAGTTTGACAAGATTCCCAAACTTTATCAGCTATGTCGAGAACTACTTGCAAATCTGACTTTCCCGAAGCAGTCAAGGCAATATAAACTGTTTTCGGTAAACGTCGTTTCCACAAATTCATTAGCAAATCCTGACTCACCATGTGCGAACCGCCAACAACACCTAACGTAGAACGATAAAAATCTGAAGGCTTCCTGGTTCCAATTTCTGAACCGGTTAATAAATCTTCAAGCCTTTTCTCTTCACTGGAGGAAAGGCGTGAAATTACAATAGTTTTCAAATTACCATACAAATCTCGTTCTGGAGGATTAATGATAACATCGTAAATATTATTGATTATCTCCAAGGGTAAATGAGCAACAATTAGGTCGTATTTTTTACGATCAGAGGTTATTCTCGAAACATTAAATTGTGCCTCAACTTGCATGAACCATATCAATGGATTTGACATCCAAAAAGGGGGTAATTTGACAGACGTTACACATTGTTGATTAACAGGCAGGGATTCGATTAACTCGACAGTTGTCTGAGGTGGATCAACCATTATTAATATCACAAATCGACAGACGTAGGAAAAAAAATAAAAAATATTGATTGCTTAGCAAATCTTTAAGTAATGGTGAGTAATATATGCAACGTACTCACTTGGCCTCGCAAATAACACTTAGCATCAATGCTAATAAAAACAACTCTCAGACTGCCAATTCGGAGGGATCCAAAACCATAAATTCAGCTATAAATTTCAGACGAGACTTCCTCTGCGCCGGGTACCAAAATGCTCCAACTGTTCAATGGTCTAGACGAAACCACGCCAATTGTATCACGTCGGGGTCACCAATTGTGGATAAGTTAACCACAGATTTAATAAAATAAAATTAAATATCTTGAATTATCATATATTGCAAATGTATAATACAATAATATAATATTGTTTCAAGTTAAAACAAACAGTAAATTAAATCTTATTAATTTTTTGTCAGAATATATTCTTGAAGTATTTCTTATTTTCTTTCTTGGTTACCGCTTTTCATTTCTTTTTTGGGGAGCTCTATATGAAATGTACATGTAGCTTCTATCTTAAAATGAGTACGCTACACTCCGCTGTCGATTTGACGCACTTCCTCTTCATTGCGGACATCCAATATATTTCTTCTATTGTTCAGGTACCTGCGCCTAGGGTATTCCTTATTTTCTGATTTTCAAATTTAGCGACACCCCCAGGATAATCGCATTTAAAAAAATTACTCCTACAAAATCTGAGCTCGATGGGATAACGGGAAAACGTGTCCAAAGGCCCCCTGTTGTAAGAGATTTACAGTTATTTCTCCTAAAATTCCATAATTTTGTTGAATAAAAATTTACCAAATTGGACTTAGGTTTCTAATGGGAAAGAAAACATTATAAACAAAAATTTTATATTATGTTCGTAAACAATGTAAACATGCTTAGAACCTACTATAATTGCTGAAGTAATGTTTTTTTCTTACTGTCAGGAAACCTTCGAGGATAATAGATGACAACTTGTAAAACATACTGTTTTTGATCTTCGTTTTTATTTAGTGACTTGTTGTAGTGTGTTATTAAATCTACACCCATCTCTACTACGTCATTTACAACCTTTATCTTTCTTACAAGACTTAAACTTTTGTCAAATCAAGTTGAGGGATCTGTTGAAAGAAAATCTTGCAAAAAAAATTCTTAGTTTCTGTGCAAATAAATTCTTTCATTCCATTTTGTATTAATTCACCGACATCTTCCTCTCTTATTTGTAGACGTTTGATAGTCTCGTTATCGGATTCATCTTCGTGATTTAATGCTTTAATCATCCTGATTTTAGTTTCAACTGACAATTTTAGGTCAAAAAATGAAAAAGCAGCTGCTTGAGGGACTTCAATACCAAAAACAGTTCTTAATTTATTCACTGCTGCATAAGATATATCAGGATTGACCATCCTATACTCAAAAAGTTTCGTCGTGGTAACAAAAATGCAAACATCAGATATACCACGTCTCTCTTCATCTGTAAGTTGAAATTCATCACGAAACGAGAATATTTTTAGGCAGTAAATCGCCTTTGACATCCATCTCGCAAGATGCATAGCGCCTGGAATGCGAAAAGATATTCCACGAGGAGAGATTTCCGCAAGAAATCCTGAAGCAAGTTTAAGAAATTCCCTATAAGCCTCCAGAATTTGCTTCTGGTTTTCTAAATATGATCGCACAAACGCAAGAACTTCTTCCAAATTATTCAGATATTTACTAACGTACGTGTTCTCAAATTCCGATTTAAAGTATTTGATATTAATCTGAGACCAGGTCTGTTGAAATCGTTCAAAGATCTTTGCATCTGGGCCTGTAGATCCAGGCATTTCAACATCGAATGCGCTTTTAAGAACTAATTCATATATATGATGTCTGCGGGGTAAATACAAAAGTTCTCGATCCAAGAGTTGCTCCAACAAAATATTCCATTTAGACGACCGGTATTTGATGATGATGTATCAAAGCATACTTCACCATTTCCGTAAGATACCATTCAACAAGAGTCTGGAAAACAGCATCAGCATGTTTTCTTCCTGTTTCAGCTTTCATTGTTGGTACTCCCAGCATTTGCTCTGTATATTCGCTTGATATGGCTAAAGCTAGCCTATCTACAGGTTCTTTACCTGTGATGGCTGGACGCAGTTTACCACTCCAATGTAGGACGACTGCTTCCAAATTGTTTTTACTCTTTCCCTGCGTAAACGTCCTCTACAACGGCGAATCGATGATCTATTTATAACAAAATCTTTCGGATCTTGTCCAAATGCGTCAGCTGCAGCGACTAGAAGGTGAACTGCGTCTCTATCACTTACTTTGTAATAATTTCTTTAATAATCATCGAATTCAAACGAAGTAAGTAATATTTTAATGTGGAAGGTTCCTGTTTTTTAATTCATTTTTTTCATAACACTTACCTTTTATTTATATTACTGAACATTTATTTTGACAAACTCATTTTGAATTCGTAGATCTCATCAATTTTACCACTACATACAGGGTGTTCCTTAAAGACGTGCTAATATTTCAGTGCGTGATTCCTTAGGTTATTTTATGAAGAAGGGTTTATATGAACATATAACGGCTTAAATTCTTTGCTATAGTGTGCTGAAAAAAATTTCTTAATATTTCAGAAAGTAATTTAGATATTATTTTCAATTTTGGCATGTGTTAATAGAATATAAAAACCACATATTTTAATTAGAAAAGTTATTTTATCGTTCCACCAGTGGCGTCCCTGCGAACATGTCCTCTGATATTTTTTATCAAAAAAGTAGTACGCCACTGACATTTTTCCATGTGGGTATTTTTCCATGTAGATATTTTTCAATTAGCCTGATCAATTCTACATGAAAACGGTCTCTTGAGTTTTTCTTGTCCGATGCACAATTCTTGATTGAAACAATTAAATTCAAATTGAAACTTATTACACAATCACCCACAAAAAAATTTGCCGATTCCACGGACCAGACCAATCATTTCCCGGGTATCTTGGCTTGCTAAATCCGAATCCGATGTTAGAAAAATACAAAATTGCATTTTTCTAACTGGTTCTTGCGGATAGAGAAATGTGACATGGTGGGGCAAAACTGATAGTGGATTCGGGTTCAGCCAACATACACCGGAAATTATGTAACGGTTATGTTTTGAAATAACACTTAGTACATTAAATTGAATAAAAATATATTTAAAATGTGTGTACTGGTAAAATTGTTTTGGTACAATCGAAAAACTTTAACTTGTACTCAGATATAAAGACCGTTTGACCTTTAACCCGTTGCGGAGATGGGACGTGCAGTGGGGGTTATTTGTTTCGCAGAGGTAGATTTTTTGGTTTGAGACGGAGTCGAGTTCTGGCCTCGGGCCGATACACCACAGGGGAAGGTGAATTTGGCCTCCCCGAATTAATTAGGTGTAGTGATATAATTTTGAGCTGTGGCTGTGTTAAGACACGGTTGAGCTGTCGTTTGAGTTTGTAAATTTGGAGTCCTTTTATGGTGATGATTGGTGTTCTAGTATTGTAGTTACGTTTTGTGTTAGATTATGCATCAGAGTAATGTCTAAATCACAAAGTGCAAATATTTACTAGTCAGTTAAATGACAGAATGAATCTGTAGTAAATAACAGCAAATTGCGTGATTAATCTGAATTATTTGCTTTGATGCAATCAACGATAATTTCTGATTTTAAGTACTTTGTAGCTTGTACGTTCAGTTTTCGGAGTGCTATCCATCAATTGACCTTCATGTGTCCAGGAATGAAACTATAAGTTTTTTAATTTTATGTACTATGTTGTGGTAGCTCAGGCGACGCGCGTGGAGAACAATATGTTTTAGTGCAGTTAAGAAACTTGTTTCGTGATTGATTTTTTTACTTCCCGAGTGAGATCGGTAGACAGCTTGACCGCTTTCACGTTAGTAGTGGACACTTGCCGCGTTGACTTGATTTGTTGACAATTTAGATGTTCCAATAGGCATAAATGAATAGTGGCCTAGTTAGTGTGAAATCGCGAGTAATTTAAGTCGGCTTAGAAACCAGAGAAAGCCGTTACGGGTAGCAGCAGTCTGTATTTACCCAAATCCTGTATGAATTAGGTTTTGTAACCTAATGAGGGTTAACTACTGCACGAAATATTTATTAATGTTGTTTAATTAAATGATTCAATTCTTGTTAACTTACCTTTTTTGTACTGTTCCTAGTAATTTAAGTTAGTTAGTTAGGTTTTCGTATTAAAGGTAATTGAGCTCAGGCCGAGTAATACATAATATTGGATCTATCTAATTTTGCTGTCCAATTACGAATATTGTATTTTAATTGCGTTTGTAACCCAAAACGTGGGATAGCTCGGTGTTTCCTTATTTTGCCGGGCCAATTTCTATTTTAAAATGATAAGAAATGTTTGAATTAGTTGATTACAAGTAACGAAAAATAAGGTGGCGTCCAACTATTATTTTTTTGTTGAGTTTTTTAGAGCCGTATATTATCTGTTCAGTAATATTCTGTTAGTATTTGCCAAGGTAAATGATAACCAATATTAAGCCAGGCTATCAAGGATAACCTGCACCCTGAGGTCTTATGCTCTATTGTAAATTATAATTATGATTGCGGATTAAGTATAACAAAAAGCAACGTTATAATTATTAGTCTGGTCCGTGGGATCGACAACTTTCTTTTGTGTGTGCTTGTGTAGTTAGTTTCAATTTGAATTTAATTGTTTTGTTTCAACGAAGGATTGTACGTTTGACGAGAAAAATGCAAGAGACCGTTTTCATGTAGAATTGATCCGGATAATCAGGAAAAATATCCACAAGGGAAAATGTCAGTGGCATACCACTATTTTAGTAAAAAATTTCAGAGGACATGTTCGCAGATACACCACTGATGGGCGATAAAATTTCTAATTAATATATGTGGCTTTATATCCTATTAATACATACTAAAATTGAAAATAATATCTAAAGTATTTTCTGAGATAGTAAAAAATTACGATTAAAGAAAATTATCAACACACTGTAGCAAACAATATATAAGCCGTTGCGGACATATGTTCATATGAATTTTTCTTCATAAAATGACCTAAGGAATTACACCCTGAAAAATTATCATGTCATTAAGGAACATCCTGTATATTGAGTAAAATGCCACGAAATGAAAAATCATCTTTGAATTAATTAGTTTATACGAAATTATAATCATATTATTATATAGTACATTTGACGGCATACAATGAGACGATCAATTTTGCAATTGAAAAAATTTAATTTTCTAGATTCTTAGGACAAAGCAGCAACCCTATCCTGGAGAACTTCTTAAATTTCATTTCATAGTTGTTGAAAGCAAGAAAAGATTTTGGTTAGATAATTAATTCAGGTTTTGTTGAATTTTATTCTTAGGAAAACTTGTTATTATTAAAAACCTATTCATTACATTTACTTTATATATGCCATCTATGTAGAGTTAGCCAAAATTAATGATGAAAGTTAAATAGAAAGTGACTTCTCCAACAGTAGAAACCTACATAACTTCTTCAAATGTTAACGATACATACTTGCATGTGGTGTACTATGATTTTCAGTATACGGAATGTATTACATTGAAAATTGTTCAATATAATAATTAAGAGTTTCCTAATCTTCTATTTTTATTTATAATTAATTTTGAAATATACTTACCTAATATTCTCTGATTAATAAATAAGTCAAGTCAATAAATAAATTAAATAAAAGATGATTCTGATTCTGGTAACATTTATTTGGCGACTTTCTTTCGTTAAGATATAATGGATCCTAGTTCTCTCTAATCTACACATAACTTTATCTGGAGTAAGTGATTATGAGGAAGTATAAAATTTAATTTATAGGTACAAAAATTTCATTTTTATTTATTAAACAATTATTCACCTTTGAAATTTTATTCTGTACGTACTGGCGTAGCTGAAAGTTAGACTTAGGGTGCCTTCACACGCCAAGAAGATTAAAATGGGGATGGCGCGCGAAATTTTGAATTTAAAGTACCTATATATTTTATATATTAAGATTACATATACTTATTTAATAAAATTCAATTAACGAATAAAAAGATTTAGCTCCAACTATTTAAGTGTATTTATTTAGTATATTTGTTCTATCATATTTTTGACTTGAAACCAAAACAACTCAATATTATAATTTATTTATTTAACTTAAATTACCTACTATAAATTTACAATCGATGTATTATATATGCTTATAATTCAACTTCTTTAAATTAATTTAATTAAAAACTTACGTCAAATAAAATATAAAACAAAGCGACACCACTGTGCATTCGAAAACAACACCGGGACGTGCATTGTATCCTAAAGCAATATCTCACGATTTGAAATTATTACGCTGGACATTCTCTACTGCGTTAAGATAACTCGCGCAATATCTCCTGCTGTTTGGCGTCGTCGTGTCGATGCTGTTTGTTTCAGTTTTGTCTAGGAAAGGATTATACACACTGGGAAAGAAAGGCACAACAAAAGACGGAATACAATAAAGAAATATCAAGACACTGTCAGACTCAGAAACAGAAGAAACAGAACACTAAGAAGAAGAATAGGAGAGAAGATGATCACAGACAGAAACTAAA
Source organism: Stenurella melanura (assembly GCA_963583905.1). Lineage (NCBI taxonomy): Eukaryota > Metazoa > Arthropoda > Insecta > Coleoptera > Cerambycidae > Stenurella > Stenurella melanura. The sequence continues at coordinate 91,028,945 of OY757313.1, read as the reverse complement.
AAGAAGTATCTCACAAAAACCTGAAAGTTAAAAGAAGCACGAAAACCTAAAAGAAGCATCTCACAAACGCCTACACTTCCCATCCGATAAAGACAGATGGAAACCAAGAAGAAGCATCTCACAAACACCTACATGCTCCATCCTATATTCCTACCCCATGCGTCATGCAGCTCTCGCTGCTGACAACAAGCATGTCCAATGTCCAATCCAGCGTATGCAGCCGGTCCGGCGGTGGCGGTACATAAAAGTATCGGGGGTTTGTTCCGGCACATGGTTGGATCGTCCGTTGGTCGATCGGGTGGAGACGCCCAGTCATTGCTTCAATATGTAATAGTCAACTGGGCGACTGCAGTTGGCCGTTCGGCGGGCGATCGGGCTGCGTGGTGGAACAAATCTCCATTCCTAGAATCGGCAGCAATGCGCACCTCACGCTGACAAATCAATCAATCAGTCAATCAATCAATCGTGTCTTGTGGTTAGTTCAGTTCGTCGAGCATCTGTGGATTTCCACATGGATATGGATGTATCATCAATTACAACTAACAACATTAGTAATAATTATTTCACTCAAGCTGTCGAACCAAGTATAAATAAATCAATAAACTACGAACAAGAAGAATCAGCTGAAACTCAACAAATAATATTCATTGAAGGACAGTCTGATTCACTACATATACGTGAAGCGACTATTTTAAAATCGAATTTTGATCGAATTTCAGAAATTGCACTTAAAAATCCAAATAACGACTTAGTAATGCATAAAATTAATGTTACCCTTGGCCAATTAACAACTTTTGCACAAGTCCAGTCATATCTTTGCCAAATGCAAATCAGGAAAAATATTGTTACAACCTTGGACGGCAAATTGGAAGACAGCCGAGATCCAAGTCCAGACGTGAAATTAGACTTGGATTGACATCTGGGGCGAAGAGGATTCAGTCAGGTAGACCCTCGAAAAATGAATCTAAACAGGTAACCAAAAAGAAGAGGCACTTATCGGCCTAATGCAAAATCTCACTAACTTTGTTTTTTTGTTACGTTACAATGAAATAATAAATTGAGGAAACAGAACACTTGCATTTGAATACTTTTAAACCGGCAATTGACACGATGACGCTAAACAGCAGGTGATATTGTCCCTTCTAGTGCAGCGTAGTCTCGGAACATAATCTACTACATTCAGAAGTTCGAATATTTAGCGAGAGTTGTCCTAACGCAGGAAAGAATGTCCAGCTTAATAATGGCAAATCGCGGGACATTGTCTTTTGCGATTCGGCGTACATTTTTTCTAGGGATACGTGGTGCCATAGGAGACAATGCCAATACGCCACCGGGACTCTATCAGCGTACAGACCTTATATATAGGCTGTCCAATTTATAAAGGCACTCGAAAATAACTTGTTTAATAACAGTCGTAGAGAAAAAATCTTTTGTTTGTAACTTATTTGACGTCGGTCTATATCCGCTACTGACGCCTATCACCGACGCGACGCCAGGGGACGAGCTACCCCCAACCAGGAAATGTTGCCGAACCTCTTCTCTATCGAAGACTAGGGGTTTCTTACTTGTATAACATTCAATAGACAAACGACCGCTTTACATCCTCTCCGAAGGATGGTATAAATTGTTTATACAAAAATTGTGTCGTTTTTTACAAAAAGGTAACACCGTAGCTTATTTTAAAGAGTTTTGATGGAAAATCCTGAAAATCCGAGATATGTTTAAGCTAGATATCTCCGTTACTTAAGGGACTACGAAAAACTTCTAAGACGATATTTTTTTGCAAAGTCTTATAACGAGGTATTATTTAAATTTTTTTACATCCGCTAGACTTCGAGATTTACTCTTAAGGGTTTTAGGCGAAACAAGCGGGAAACGGTGGCATTAAATTGAGTTGTTTCTCCCCCATTGTAATAATATATCACATGCCATATTTGTTAATTACAACTAGAAACCAAGTAATTATAAAAACTGATTTAAAAAACGCATAGAGCATACTTCAATGAAATACTTCCCAAGTAAACTTAATTTTTCTTTTCATTTTTATTAGGAATAGAACATGTTTATCTTCACAGAACGTATTGTTTAAATTTTTTATGGGGTAAATTTAAAATACATAGTTCCATAGTTGTTTGTATGTGTTTCTACTGTTTATAATAAAAGCTTTTGTTGATGTAACATAATTGTATGTTTTTTTCCAAAGCGCCCAAACTAACACAGTAATTTTTTCTAACATTCCTGGTGTGGGAACTGTGTTACTGTTTACTAAACCATTTACAATTCAAAGGAAGATAATTAACTTGATTGTAATGTTAGTATTACTTCCATATCCATGTAGTTGAGAGGAAATATAATAGTAATCGTAAAATTTCATAAGTGATTTTTTATTTTTCAATTTACTCAAAATAGGATCTACGTCACATACAATATCATAATTCTGGGGTAACGATATGTTACTACATACAAGCTAAAAATAATCTATAACATTGATCGTCGGGTAAAAGTTTTACATACGGCTCATTTCCTGTCCGAATTTTTAACTTGAGTTTATTACCAGGATTTCTATGAATCCATATTGTGCTAAACTCATCTATTACATGACGTGAAGCTGTAAGGTTTGTTATGTTTCTAGGTGGAATTAATTGGTTGCCACTTCTACCTATGAATCCTAAATTGTGACACATTTCTTCTAATTCTGTAGAGGTGTAATTCATTTTAAAACAACCTGGATGCCAAATTCCGCCTGTACGGGTCATAACTTCTCCTGCATTCGTTCTAAAATGAAAAGAATCCAATGTAATATTATTGCATTTATAAGTGATTTTTTATCAATCTTTTAAAATTTGTGTTTTATATGTTCACGGCTAAGTAAAGTTTGAATCGTCTACCCCACGTCTCACTATCCCTCTCCCGCTAGGGTGGTAAAAACTGTAAATTCCGTATATCAAACGACATTTAGTGACGACCAAATTTATTTTATTTATGTGTTAAAGTCATGAGTAAATGATGACGTCGGCATTATCGAAGGATAAATCATTCAACCTCTACCACCTCTTATTATCCTTTCAGTGAGGTAAGAACTGCGTCATATTATACCGAGTGTAACACGATCAAAAATAAAGGAAAAAAGTGGGGTGCTATTTTCCTTTAGTTTTGAAAATAAATAAAATAAAATAAAATTTATTTTATCTAGATTTTCATTACTTATCTAAATTTTTATGAACTTTTTATATCATAATCTATTACACTCAATTTATACAACGTGTCACAACACTTTGGTGCAGAATTGTAAACATGGAATTCTGAGGTGAAGAGAAACACGTGAAAGTAGGCAGAAGTTTACAAAACGTACATATAATTTGTAATTTGTTTCTATTTTCCTTGATGCGACGCCAATGATCAATGTAAAACATACAGCACTGACCTACGACATCATCGACAAAAATTGTCACAATTCGAGGTGGTGTATTCTGTAAACAACTGTTTCCCTGGAAGCTACCTGTCCGATGATCTAATTTTATTCGCAGGTCATATCAGTTGCGATCGTGGTCTGGGTGTATTGTGTTTTGTGTGACAGGATAGTTGTAAATATGGCACACTTTACATCAAGTGAATATTTAGATATGATCCTAGTGTACGGATATTGCAACAATAATGCTGTCGCCGCTGAGGCGCTGAACGGGAATATGGATTAAGATTCTCTAATAGACGTACTCCTAGTAGAAATACTATACTTGCTACAGTGCAACGCGTTCGCGATACGGGTTCGGTACTACCGCACCAAGGAGGCGAGGGTTTTGTTCAACGCCACAGAAATGTTGATGAAACCGTTCTGGATATCGTTGCTCAGGACCCTACTCTAAGTACACGAGATATTTCTCGCAGAACTCAAACATCACATCACACCGTATGGCGAAATTCACGAGAAAATACATTTCATCCGTATCATTACCGAAATGTATTAGAACCTGCAGATTTTGAATTACGCGTTAGGTTTTGTGAATGGCTATTAGAGTGTCTTCAGCAGGACAATCGTTTTCAAAGGAACATTTTGTGGACGGATGAGTCATTGTTTACACGACAAGGAGTGTTTAATAGCCGCAATAGTCATGTATGGGCTCAAGTAAATCCACATATGCACCGTGACCTGCGTTCTCAGTATCGCTTCTGCGTAAATGTGTGGGCAGGATTTTACCATAATGCTTTAATAGGCCCATATATTCTACCAAGACAACTTAATTCCGATGTGTATTTGGATTTTCTAAGAAACGCATTATTCGATGACTTACCCTTGGTAACAATACGTAGGATGTGGTTTATGCACGACGGGGCTCCTCCTCATTTTGGACGTCCGGTACGTGCACATCTTAACGAGGAGCTGCCTCAACGATGGATTGGCTTCCAAGATCGCCAGACATAAATCCAATAGATTTTTTTATTTAGGGATACATGAAATATCTCATGTATGCCACTCCTGTTGAGATGGAACAGCAACTATTGCAACGTATTGAACAAGCAGCAGTGCATACTAGAAATAGTGCGGATAAATCTGATCGTGCCCAGGATAATCTAATCCGTCATTTGGAATTTTGCTGCAAGGTTAATGGTGATAAATTTGAACATTTACTGTGAATAATACTAATTTCTGGTATTGTTGTGTTTTGGAATTTTTTACTTAACTTTTCTAACACGGGGAAAGTAGTAGTGGTAAGTGCAGCTAAGTTTTAAAATAATTAGTTTAGCGCAATTTGTATTTGTATTTGAATGACAGTGAATTATTAATATTAGTGACGCACTAGTAGTACAGAATTTTCGTTACGAACCAGTGGCGACTCGTCACGAGATATATAATTTTGCTCTTTTTTACTTGGATTCAATTACAATTCATGTTTGTAGATGTTTTTGAATGTATATAATCCACGGTTAAAGTTTTGTACCAAAGTGTTGTGACACGTTGTATAATCCTTTAGCGGTATAGCTGGTTCGTCACAAAAGGAAGAAAAACTATCATTAGATTTTCCTGGTGCTAGAAATTAGGTTGATAAATTACAAAAATAGGTGAAAAATATATAATTTAATTTAATTACCTTTTATGATGGTTAAGACTGTATATAGTAATATTTCAAATTTGAAACTCGTGGTTTAATTTTATTGATGTGGTAGTTGTTCATTGTGCCGTTACAGAAAGTAAAAATGAACCGTCTGCAAGTTCTGATCAAATAAGTAAATTTTATCAGCTCTAAAAGGGTATTGAATACTGTCTATATTTCTTACTACATAGTTGCAATTTTAAAATCTATAATATTAATAAATAGTGGAGTAAACGAGGGTTTTCACTTCGGAAAAATTTGTAACAGAGTAGACTGTGGTGAACGAACAATAGTCTTCAAGTATGCTGCAATAACATAGTGAAAAGTCTACCGCAAAAAAATGTACGCGTCCTATTTTTATTTAACAATTTCAGTGCAAAAATGCGGTTTTTTGCGAATAACTTTTTAAATATTATTTGTTCGAAATAACCATTCGAAAGAACGGGAAATTTTACTAGAGAAACATATATGACATGTATATTGCGCATTAAATAGGAGCGGGTAGAAATTTGTTAACTAAGGTCCCAAGTGACGCTGCGCCGACCGCCTGCTGACGCTGGAATAGGCTAGCGGGAGCGAGCGCGCTGTACGTAAGTGGCTATAACTTTTGATTGCAAAAAGCAAATGATATAAAACTAATTGGAAATGAAAAAGTATCATTTCCTCGAAGTACTACATGTTTTTGAATAATTTTTTAAGTACTTTAATTGTTACATATGTAACTTGAAAGGGGACCATTGCATGAAATAACGATAATTTAGTAAAAATTAATGATTTATTAAAAAAATACTTGGATAGCACACTTAAAAGGATTATTTAATACGTATTCAGCCAAAAAAATTAAAAAAATTCATTTTAGGAAATTCAAACCTTTAAACTTAGTACTTTTCCGAAAAAAGACGTTTTCCGCTGTTGACACCAAATTTCAATCGTAAATATCAATTCTTAATATCCTGATATCGGCACTTTATAAGTGATCAATTTGAAGGTAAAGATGTGTACTAAAAGCCCCAATGATTTATTTTATGATACATATTCGTTTTTATATTAATTTTTTACGAAGTCGAATTAAACGTTTTAGAAGAATGAAATTCGACAATTTAACACTATTAAAAGTGTAATAACTTAAAAAAAATAATTTTTATTTTTATTTGAACGCATAAAGGTGTTAGCTAAGGTAATAATCTTGAAAAACATTTCTTGGTTCTATTGTTTTTAACGTAATAACAATTAAACATAAAAATCGGTAAAAACACGATTTTTGCACAATTGCGAAGGTTTTAAATAAAAAATTAACTTTACCACAACTAGTAATCCTATTAAATATTACACATGCATAAATGGTGACTACTATGGCGTGTTTAAGTTGATAAACAATAGTGCGAAATTATTGTATTTGATTAAATCAACATTATTAAAAAAAATTGGTAAATTATTGAAAAATTCGAGAAGAATACAACAAAATATAATATCAACTACCAAATTCGAACCGAAATTAGATTTTTTTTTTAATTCATCAATGTGTACATAGAGGGCGATAACATATTCCTGAGTACTACTAGCACGTTCACATTTGTAGCTCTTAACTAGATTCATGAACGTGGCTCCTTCGTTATGTTTGCTTGGCTGTACTTTTCAACCGGAGCAAAGTATAGTTTTTAAAAAATTTTGAAAATCAAGTGGATTTAATAAAAGCCGCCGAAAGTTTCGTTGAGGATTATGAAAGTCCAGACATTCTTTTGCAGTCTGGCATTACGTGCGTATTGGCTCTGTATGGTACAAGCGAAAATGTAGCTGACTTAAACTCATTTCGGTATCACTGCTTCGTGAAAGGTACTTCCGGAATGGCAAACAGTGTTAAGCTGTCTTCATTACCATCCACATAAGATGCCCTGGAGCAGCACTGTAAAAGAGTGTATGTGCAGATGCAAACGTGGATGGGTAAGCATTTACATGCAGAGAGCTGGGGTTGGAAGAAAGTCAATGGCGAAGGGTGGGTCACTCCGGTCATATGATGTACCTGCCGGTAGGCTCAGTATTATCAGTAATATTTTGGTAATATTGGTAATGTTAGTCATATTTTGGTAATATCAGTAATATCGGTAATATTTTAGTAATATCAGTAATATTTCATTATTGTCAGTAATAGTTGGTAATATTTGGCAATATTCAGTATTATTCAGTAATATTTTGGTAGTACTTAGCAATTTGTATTCTAATTGATGTGTTTATAAAGATTTGCATCATGATTTTAATGGAGGTAAGATATTCGCAATCTACTTTCCACACATCTCAGTCCATAGATGAGAAATAAGAGCAGAATTAGAACTACTGTAGGTGCATTCGGTGCAATTGCACTAGCCGCGTCACTTTTTGGGACACGGAAAAATTCATGAATGAACAAATTTCAAGAATGTAGACGGTTTTCAACATGTTAAACTGCATGGTCTCACTGGACGTACTGTCATTCAGTTAATTTTGGAACTATTAAAGTAGGTATGTCGGAGAATAATATATTCTATAACAAGTTATGGAATGGCCCAAATTCCACACGAGAGAAAAGTGTGTAGTCCGAACCGAAGGCTCGGACTACGGTTCGCGAGTGTGGAATATGCCATTCCACGTGGTGTATGTATACTTTCTCTAACAATATTTTAGAAATTATACAAAAAGACTACAAAACGTCAAATGCCAAGCTAGAAATAAATATCTTCTCGTTCGACGTAATCATGTCAACCAAACCACTAAATGTAACTTAACGGCTTTTGATTTGTCGAAAGCCGTGCGGTATTATACTTACATATTATGGTAATAGTGTGTTGGAATGATACTTGTTTCGACACAATTTTTAGTTGTGGAATTTGTAGTTTCTGAAACAGTGTTAGAGAAAATGATTTTTCTCGTGATTTTTTTTCTAATGTTGCCGTAGCACTTTGGATTTTAAGTTTAGTGAGTTAGTGTGACGACTATTAAAGCAGTTTTTCAATACAAAAACCCCGACAAAAACCAATAAGGGCATATTTAAATTCACAATGACAGATAAGCGTTTTGTGGAATTAGCTATTTCTATGGCCAATCAATTGTTGAATTTACAGTGTTAGAATATAGAGAACTCGGACGCTAATTTGCATATACTATTTAACGTTCCTAGCTTGGCGTTTGACAGCGGGAGAAGTATGTCCATGGTGGAACAGAGACGGATACAGTTAAAAGGGAGTTAGTAATACATTCAATCGGAAATTATTTTAAAATGATCGCTTTAATACACACATTTTAGAGTCTTATCTGTGATACTATAAAAACAGCGACAAGAAACGGTGGCGATTGTATAAGGTGTGTACTTACTGCGTCGTCGGTTCGTAATATAACCGCGTGGTTTACTATTAGGCACACGGATCGGAGTTGGCATTCAAATATGCTTTAATGAGAATGATTACCACTGGTCTGACCAAAAGCCGATCGTGGAAAATTTTGTAATTATTTTTAATATTGCAGATAGCCCTCTCACGGACGGATTCGTTACAGTTTCTGTATAAAGTAGAATTCTGTTCCGTGGTTTAAGCTAACTAAATTAGGAGGAATCTATAATAATAATTTACAATACCTAGTTTTCGACCGTAAGTGGAACTAGTAACGAGACATAATTATTTACTTAAATTGCATTTTTGGCATCGGAAAGAAAAGACTTCGTTACAAAATGGCATCTATCTACACCGAGATCTACAATATGCTTCTATAAAAATTGAAAAGAAAATTTGTTTCACTCCACCCTATTGTACAGTATGATAAAATACTTGAATGCTTAATTTTTATATACGAAAAACATTTTATTTTTCAATTAATACATTTCTTCGAATACCTAAAGTATATATTTTCTATGTTTGATATTTTTATATTTTGTTTATTCCTTATTTGTAGTTCACTGAGAGTTTTGTTGTTGCTTTCAAATTATTTTGAAATATCTACTCCTATAATAAATATATTAAAAATAGGTATTTTTTTCCTTGTTTTTATGTACCATCCCACATTTTAAAACAATTATTTATCTCAATTCAATTTTGCAAATTGTATTTATAATCGTAAGAAATATTCATATAAGTACAGTTTATTGAAATTAATCATTCAGAGTTTAAAATTCTGAATCGAGGTGTGTCTTTTTATGCGTTCTTTGCGAATCATGCAGTAATATTTCCGTATTATCGGTAATAGGTCGGTATTGTTGGTAATATTACGGTATTGTCGATAATATTTCGGCATTGTTGGTAGTGTTGGTAATACCTCGGTATTTTGGTATTGTTGGTAATATTTTGGTATTGCTGGTAATATTTCGGTATTATTGGTAATATCTCGGTCGGTAATATTTCAGTATTGTTGGTAATATTTCGGTATTGTCGGTAACATTTAGAAATTAACGGTAATATTTTGGTATTGTCGGTAATATATTGGTAAGATAATACCAACAGTAATATGGTGTACAGAATTTCAGACAGTGAGCCACCCCTCGGTCAATAGTAATTTAGTACCTACAAGTAAACCATTTTAGGATGGCCAACAGCCGCGCAGAGAGAGAAGAAATATCGTCGCCGTTGAATAGAGACAAGTTTCTTAACTATGAACGTAGTACAGTCGGGGGAAGAAGTTTAAGTAAAAGGTGCTCTCTTATTCACCAAAAATCCGGGTATGTCACAGGCTAATTGATGTTTTCGATTGAACAACAGTTCTTTGCATACGTAACATTAATGTTTATAAGTAAATACTTCTAATATGTACCTATGTATTCAATATAAGTTATACAATACAAGCACTTTCCTCAAGACTGTACCGATGTTTACACGAGGAAGGAACATAAACAAGTGAGCTCCGTAAAGGTGGGGTGGTTTCAACTACTGCGCATCCTAATCTCGTTAGTCATTCTAGGATGGTCGACCTGTATACTAATGAATCAACGATCTGCATCAGACGACATACTTACTTAACATGAGATTCTGTAGCTGTAAGAAAGGTTGCGGATCAGCATGTGGGTGTAGAAAATTTGATCCTTTTTGCACTATGACCTGCTCCGCATGTAGTGGCAGCAGTTGCACAAATTGTTCTCCCTGCCAAGACATCAACGACTTAGACGAACAAAGCATGGAACTGGAGCAAGTACAATCAAAAGATTCAGAATGCTAAAAAGTTTTACCTGCCCTTTTCGTTCAACGTGTTTGTATTTAAAAATCAATTATCGGACAATCACTCTATTTTTTTTTTTTTTTGCATAGAGGCTTATAGCCATACAGCCAGCTGCAATTTAATAAATAAAAATGAATAACTAAAATATTAACCTAACCAATAAGAAGCATGACATTAAATTCGTAATCAGTGTACCAAAAAATCTCTAGTACCTGACTTTCATGATTTTTCCTCGATTGATTTTCATTTCAGTTTTATTTGACAATTAATTTTGCAGTTTTCACTTTGAACTTAAACTTATTTAAAACACATTACACATTAAAAAGTTTTGTATGAATTTTTATGCAGTTACAAATTATTCCGAAACAATGTCTCTTTTTTAACTACGATTACTCCACTATAATGGTAATTTGGTGTTCCTACTCCTCGACAACAGGTGGTAGTGTCTATATTTGCCAACTGTCAGCTGGTTTCTCAAACCTAACCTTGTATGAATTTAAACCATATATATATATATATATATATATATATATATATATATATATTGCTGTATATCCACACTGTGGAACACTACCTAAGTGTCGTATTTGAAATCATAAATAAAATTCACAAATTTGTATGTATTTTAGGAATTAATCATAACAGTTTTACTTTAACGGATCATACAGAAGCAGGAGTATCTGTGGTTTATTTAATTGATTCAAGTTCACTTATTCTCATCGAGTAGGATGCAGAGAATGAAACTTGATATTGAATACGAACAAAATATTTAAATAAACATAAAATGAAGTTATTTTAGTTTAACAAGGTTATTCTAAATAGTATATAATAAAACATGAACTGATAGAGAATCACAATCTCATTTAAAATGATTTAGAATGAAATTGGAAAACAAAAAAGTAAATTTTATAAAATCTGACATGCATGTCAAAACTTAGGGCTGAAAATCATATTTTGTGTAGAAACACTGTAAATCTACACAAAATGAATATTGAATGAAAGACTATCAACAGTAGTTGCAGTGCAGCGTGATTATTTTAGAAATAGTAAGTCCATAGATTACAAAACACTGAATGACATTTTAAGTTTTCAGATATTTTCAAATATCATTGCAGAAAGGTGTTTTGTAAATGATACTTCACATCATGCAGAAAGAAAGGACTAATAGTATGATGTTAAATGTTTGTTGGCATATCAATTTCTTGTTTTAGTTTATACTAACAGTATTATGTCAGTATGAAAACTGCAGTACGTTTTTAACTACTAGCATTTTGTGTTTATCATTGCTATTCATCTAAATGTATGAATTAGTATTTATTTGAGATTGGAATTGTTAATTGTAGTTATAAGTAGATTTTAAGAAAGTGTATGTAATATGTCAATATATTTCGAGTAATTACAATTATTCACTTAATCCTGAAAAGTAGAATAAGCAACTTATCAGGAAAATTAAAGAATTAAAAACAGTATTCAATTAAGGTAAAGAACAAACAAAACTGAATAGTTTAAATTTTAAATTAAAATTAAATTTTGAAATATTAGATCAAAATAGAAAAAAACAATTGAAATATTGGAAATTAACCCATTGAAACGACTAAAAATAACAAATCAGTTGATCACACACCGCTGAACAGCGAGCTGCGAAATATATTCATCCAAGAATAAATATTAAATTGAAAAGAGAAGAAAAGTGGTGAATAAGTTGAAGGTTACAATCCAGATATATTGATATCAAGAAAAATTTGTAAAGTATATTAAATATAAAAGTGAGTAAACTTTAAAAGTATTAAGAAGTAGATTATCCGGAAAGCAGATTTAGAAGTATTTGTTAATCCAGTTAACAAATTTATATGGTGAAGAAATTTCAAACGTCAATCAAGTGATAGAAATGTTTCAAGGAAATCAGTTGAAAATAAATTGGAGGTTATAAACAAACGTCAATCCAGAAAAGAAGAAGAAGAAGAAGCCTTGAGAGGTTTAAAAAGTCAGTCAAGTGACATTATATTTCAAGGATCATAATAACCAGTTAGAGGTTACAATATAACATTACTCGAGTCGAAAGAAAGACAAGGTAAAGCTTTACAATATCAGAAATCCATGGTACATATTTATTTTAAATAAAGGCCATATTTATCATTTTAGTTAAGTTAGATTTTGTTATTTAAATTTGTTAATTACATTCCAAGTTCAAATTTGTTAATAAATTAATACTTTGTTCGTTCAATACTGAGTTTGATTTATTTAGATTGTTATCTTGATCGATGAGCATTTATTGAACCGACTTCGTTGGACCCTGAGTAAGAGTCATTCTATAGATTGTAGATGGTCATGCTAATGGTGTTCTATAGTCTATAATATTAACAGCTTTTAAGAAACTGTTTGGCGCTCAATAAAATCATTTCAATTTACTTTCAAAAAGTAATTTCGAACGTATAAAAAAATAAAATAGATAGTAGAATATAGAACAATATATATATATATATATATATTAATATATTAACTATATACTACGTGTTTCGTTATATCCTTTAAGGGTATTCTGGGTATGGTGCGCATGCCTTAATGATGCGAGATTGTGACAGAAATTGGCCACTGGCCTGTTATACAGTGAGCACGTAAAAGTTGGAATAAATTCATTAAAATAGTTACAAAACAATTGACAAAAATTCGCTCAGACCCGTTGATTTTTAAATGCATTTCTCAATCTGTTTATTTAAAAAAAAGTGCTGCAAATATTTTTTTAAAAGTTATAGCGTCATCGGCATTTTTTTTAAATGGCAACCCCCAAAATGTCATTTGAAAGAGCACTTTTTCTGCATACAGTACGTTAAATTCTAGGGAGTATTGCATGACGAAATTATCGAGAAAAAAACATTTAACATTAATAGAACACATTCATTACTTATCAGTGATAAGTGAATTATAATTGTCCTTTCTTAAATTAATTTAATAATTGTTACGTTAATTGTGTGTGTCGGAGATTTGTTTCTTTTTCTTTTGGCCCCCCTTTGTTCCTCCTATTGCCTGGGCCGACATCGACGACAGAGAATCCATTAAACCTACTATGCAAGTTTCCGACACATTCTTTTTTTTTTTATTATACCTAAATACAGTTCACTAAATTATATTGGCCTCACCACGCTGAAAGGGGTAGGCCCATTCATTAGTATTTACTTGTGATATCGTATTGAAAGTGCTGATAATGCAATGTTTAAGTGAGACAGAACGAATTGAAATTTTGATAATGATTGGCTATGGAAACAAGTCCCGAACACAAACTATGGTTTGTGAATTATTTAATGGTAAATACCCTAATCGACCTATTACACAATCAGCTGTTAGCAAAATAGAAAAGAAGTTCCGAGATTGTGGTCATGTAAGAGATAATTTCACGAAAGTTCGTCCTACAATTTCAGAAAATAAGCAGTTAGATGTTTTACTGACAATGGAGGACAATCCTCACAAACCAAGTCGCGAAGTTGCAGCAGAACAGTCAATTAGTCAGTCGACTGTTTTAAAATATTTGAAGAAGAATAAATGGCACCCATATAAAGTGAATTCATTTCAAGAGCTTAACGAAGATGATTTCGATCGCAGAGTAGATTTTTGCGAAACCATGATGGAACGATGTAATATCAATCCACATTTCTTAAGTCGAGTACTTTTCTCTGATGAGGCCACCTTCTGTTTAAATGGCACTGTGTATAGGCAAAATTGTCGATATTGGTCACGTGAAAATCCACACTGGATGGTGGAGGCTCACACTCAGTTTCCATAGACAGTTAACGTGTGGGCTGGAATTGTTGGGACTACAATATTGGGTCCATTTTTTATTCAAGGTTCATTAGATGGTGAAAAATATTAGAAGCTGCTCCAACAAAACATAATTCTAGAACTTGTCGCACTGTATCCAAATGGTGAAAACGCTAATGTACCGGAACACTCCATATGGTTTCAACAGGATGGTGTACCGCCACATTATCCGGTAATAGTGAGTAACTATTTAAACGAAATTTTCCAACGCAAATGGATTGGTAGACGCGGATCAATAGAATGGAGAGCTAGATCTCCGGACCTAACCCCATTGGATTATTTTTTATGGGGTTACGTTAAATCCAAAGCTTATTTTAATAGACCGAACACTACTGAGGACTTAAAAGACAGAATTACTTACGAAATTGGAAGAATTGGACCCGAAACAATTATTAAGGTTTTGCAAGAATTTCAGTTTCGACTTGGACATTGTCAAGAAGCAAATCGCGCAATTTGAACATTTAATCTAATTATGTTTTGCTGTATTCTTAAATTCTTGTATTTTTGTTTTATTACATTGTTATAAGTAGTTAAGATTTTTTTCTCGATTATTTCCTCATGCAATACTCCCTATAATTTAACGTACTGTATGCAGAAAAATGTGCTCTTTCAAGTGACATTTTAAAAAATGGGGGTTGATATTTAAAAAAAAATGACGATGACGTCATAACTTTTAAAAACATATTTGCAGCACTTTTTTTTTAAATAAGCAGATTGAGAAATGTATTTAAAAATCGACGGGTCTGAGCGAATTTTTGTCACTTGTTTTGTAACTATTTTAATGAATTTATTCCAACGTTTACGTGCTCACTGTATATAGCGCGCTTCCTTACTCCTTCATCAGATCGTGTCCCAAGTTCCCAGCGGAGATTGAAAAGTATCTCCTTCTCTAGCCCGAATTCCGTACATAGTGGCTTATAGTGTGTTACCAGTATATAGTTAATAGGTATATGATTTAAACAATTACGAAATCGAAGTGAAATCCACATCTAAAAATTATTTACGCGTATTACAGTGGTAAATAGGTATAACTTACACAATATAAAAATTGCCAAAGGTACACAAATTTCCTGAAATCTAAAATAAACGACTTGAAACAAACGACCTGATTAAAATAGTTTCATTCTCAGAAGATCAGGATATACAGTATGATGGAAATGTATGGAAAACTCATTATTTTATAGGCATGCGGCTTTTTAAACAAAATCAGAGACAGGTCGATTTTCGTATGAATGACTTGCGGTCACTTTTGTGTGTCCGAGTTATTGACCCTTTAATCTCTACAAAAAACGTAAGCACTTAAAGTTCTTTGGAGAAACCCTAATTCATGTGATTAAAATTGCCTAAAAATGAGTTGTCTTACTATAGCAAATTCTTATGAGTTTTATAATTTAAAGTGATCATTTCGCTCATTAACACGGAATGCATAGTTTAAAAATGAATTATTATTTGTATTTCCTATTATTTGTTTGCTTATAATTGTATTGAAACATTCTTTATAGGATTTTGCAAACAGCAAAAAAATAACTATCTATAACTAAAAGAAAAACTTTGTGTAGAAATATTAATGAAATCTTTGCATTCTTTCGATAACCTGAATTCTGGTTATGCTACCAAATTAAAATCCTAAAATGAATTTGTCTAAATTCTTATTTGACAATTCTCATTCTAACACTAGCATCCACACAGTCCCCTACGGCCATGCAGATTAAACTAGTATCCACATAACCCCCTACGATTATGAAGATTTAGTTAAAAATGAGAACAAAGACCTAAAATGAATTTATTTATCTACCTTGTCTTAAAAAATTGTTCATTCCAATGGATTACACTTTCATGAAATCTATCATTCTGTTTCATGGAAATGCTTAGCCTTTGAAACGTTTTTCGCCCTTATTCTGGAGCTCATCAGAAAGACATAAAGCCATTCATAAAGATGTTTCATGCAAAACCAAGACAATTTCTATGAATAAGTGTGAAATGATTATATTTGACATTGACTGATAAAAACAACTTCACCTATCTATTAGCTAACTAGTATTGGAGCCTATATACTCTATGCATGTTTAAAAATGAATTATTATTTGTTTGCTTATTGTTTGCGTATTGAAACATTCCTTATAGGATTTTGCAAACAGCAAAAAAATAACTATCTATAACTAAAAGAAAAACTTTGTGTAGAAATATTAATGAAATCTTTGCATTCTTTCTGTGGATACTAGTTTAATCTGCATGGCCGTAGGGGACTGTGTGGATGCTAGTGTTAGAATGAGAATTGTCAAATAAGAATTAAGACAAATTCATTTTAGGATTTTAATTTGCTAGCATAACCAGAATTCAGGTTATCGAAAGAATGCTACCTATGCATTTATTTTGAAAGTCTGTTGAAAATGGGTCTTTATTATTGCATTAGGATTTTTCTCAGCCCAGAAATGCATATTCCGAGAATTAAACATGCCTTGTCGCATGAATATAGCCTCATCAATAAAACATATTTTACTTAAAAAAAATTGGAGCAGTTTGCGTTGGTTCAAGCAACAATTCACAACAATCAACTCTTATTTCACAAATCCACAGGTAATAATTTTTGAGTTTTTCGGTAATCGAACGGGTGCAATTGTTGTTCATGTAGTACTCTTAAACCGCTTTGCTAAGAAATATCCATTCTTAAATCTAATCTTCTAGTACTTATCGTATGATGTTCTATTACAATATCTAATATTTCTTCTTCAACGTCAACAGTTGCATTTGCATTTCTTGGACGGCCAGCGTCTCTGTTTTTCAGTTGAAGACTTCCTGTTTCTCTAAGTCCACGTTATTTACTTAAAAAAGTTTTGGCATCAGGAATATTTCTATTCGAGAATTTGTCTTCATACCATTTTACAGCTGCAGCAGCATTACCAAAATATTCTGCTAAAGTCAAAACTACGTCTGTTAATTCAGAGAAGGTGTAATCACCCATGTTTAAATAATATTAACAATTAAACTGGAATCATTTCAAAGAAAGGAATCAAAGTCTAATAAATAACAGAAATGTCAAAGTAATAATAATATTTCAAATCAATCTTTATGTGTAAAATAACTTATTAATAAAATGTAAGTGTACGTTGTTTTTTAAACGAACGGCTTGATTTATCAAAACGCAATAAGAACACCTTTTTTATTTTACAATAATTTTTAGAAATTTGAAAAAAAAAATAAAAATTATGAGGAAAATACTGACAATCACCCCCCAAAAACTGCATCTTAAACAGAAGATAGGGTTTGTCTGATACCTTGTAAACTAGTGTCCAGATGGCCTATGACTAAGTTTAAAATATGAATGCATTAAGGGGTATATCTCCGAATTATTCATTTTTGGAATGTACTATCAGGCGCAGAAATATCGGGAGACAGTTTTGGACCACCTTGTATATGCAAAACAGTCCCATTTTGCATCTTTTTATTAATTATGAAGGGATTGGCACCCCCTGAAATGCACAATTGCACAGGCCTGTAGAATAAAATGCCATTTTATGGGACCACTGCACCAATCAAATGCCATTTTAGTAGTAAATCTGGTGTCCACTAAAGTCTAATTGCTGTAATTCTTGTCTAGACATATTTGTCGCTGTAATTATAATATATACAGGGTTGGGCAATAGTCCCGGAACGGCTCGATTACAGCCGAACGGGACCTAAAATAATTTCTAATTTTCCCTTATTGAGACCACATTACATAACAGAATCCATACAAACGTTACATCGTTGAATTCGGGACTCCTTAAAGTATACAAATATGGAAAAATATACCGGGTGTTTCATTTAAAAAAATTGACACTTATGTCACACCTCCGAACGTAATGACGTCACGGTCCTGAAATACATGTCAAGAAGTTCTAAAAATTTCGCTGAATACAGTGTCGAAAACCCGATGTTGATACGATGTCCCGTTCGGCTGTAATCGAGCCGTTCCGGGACTATTGCCCAACCCTGTATATAGTCACTGTTATGTCACATTTTGTTTCGTGAAATATTTAATGCAATACAAATATCTGTTGTGCTTTTAAATTTTATTTATAGAGTTCTTTAGCTTATGCCCAAAGTTAATATAACTCATGTAAATTGTAAGCTTACAATATTATCAAAAAGTAACCATATTAATAATTCGGAAAACAAAACTTGCACTATTTATTAGAATTATTCGTAAACAGCATATATTCAGTATTTCAGAAAGTAGGTATGTCTTGCTTAATTAAATATTTTTAATTTGGTTATTAAACTTCCCAAATTAAAAAAAAAATGAAACTAAATGAGTAGCAACGCTAGATGCCGCCACTACTGAATGCACAGGCACAGGTCAAGGGCGGACCTACGCTTTGCTTCTGGAGAGGGCCATCCTTATTAAAATATGTACAACAATTTTTTAACCCCTCAAAAATTGATAAGTATGATTTTTGTTCTGAAAGTTCGTATTGTAATATGAAGTGTGGCAGATTATAAAACTCTATAACTTCTAATGTCTACAAACGCGTTATTATTTAAAAACTTTCGACAGAATTTCGTACAGGTCAATTTTGAAGGGTGGTGAATCCAATGAAGTGCATACATTTTTGTTTTAAAAAATCGCTAATATGAATTATTAAAATTTTACTCGTAAATACTGACGTAGTAGGCCTTGAATTTTGTAGAAAACTAACGCTTTTTGCTCCAATAATGCAGTTCAACAAGCTCTACAATTAAAAAAAAAAAAAACTGAAAATCGCACACTAAATAAATATTATACAAGGTGACCCCAAGACAAATGGGTCACACTGTATAAGTATTTGAAAATGAACATTTGGAGGTTAATAAAAATAACATTTTGATGTTATTTTTATGTAAAATAAGAAATTAAACAAATTTAAACTTATAAAGGCTGTATAGTGCAGTGCAATTAGACATTAAAAACGCAAAATGACGTGTGAATGGATTTTCGTGAAACTTTTTGCATTGAGTTTATAAGACTGAGTACAAAAAAGTTTACACTTTAAAAATTACCGCTTTTTTACTTGGGGTGGTTCCTACCACCTCTAGGGGGGGGTGGGCAAAGAATGTAAAATAGTAACCACCGAATCTGATATAGAATCATATTGCAAGAGAAAAAGGTTGTTTACAATTTTCCATGAAAATTTATATTTTCCAAGTTATAACGATTTGAGAATTACGATTTTAACCGAGATTAAAAATTGAAAAAGTGGTGTTCTACTAAAAATAAGATTATGAAATTACAAGTATTTTACTTGTTAGTTTACTTCTGTACGATGAATAATTCTGAAACAATGATAGTTTAAAAATGGCGCTCAAACGTTCATCAGTCGAGATACAATGTTTAAATCTTACATATGTCAGAAACAATCAGCATTATGTTGAAAATACATATATAAAAATCAAATGGCTTGAAGTACTCTTTAATACGATTTTTCTTCCATCCGTACAGCTTAAAAAATATCGATGCTATGTGCAAAAGAATGAGTGCTTCATAATTTTCTTTTTATAAAAAAATTAGAATTCGCCTGCTAATATTGGCCGTAGAATAGCAATTCCAAAGATATGTACCAGTTTTTATTAATAAATAGCATTACTAACGTGCTCTAATTTCTTGACATTTTTAAAGCAGTCGTTTTTAAAAATATACATACTTTAAATTAAGAAAAAATTTACGATTTTGCTGAAGAAAATTCATTTTTTTTTAAATAACTCCAAAACAATTGCATTAAAGAAAAATATGACACTATAGAAAAATAAAGCTTCAGAAGCGACATAGTAATTTGTTTTTTTAAATATTTGTAGAATTAACAGTTTCGGAAATACGACATACAAATGTGGGGCTTGAACTTTTAGTGGCAAAGAAATACCTTTAAATCTCAAATTTCTTCAATACTTTTGATAAATTGTAGCTCTCAAAATTAGAGCATGTTTGTAATACTATATGTCAATAAAAGCTTGTACAGATTTTTTTAATGTCTGTTCCTTAGCCAATGATAGCAAGAAAATCCTAAATGTCTTACTTATAAAAATTACAAAGTACTCATTGTTTTGCACACAATATCGTTATTTTTCGGGCCATACGGATAGAAAAAAGATAATATCAAAGAGTAATTCCAGGCCTATAATTTCTGTGATATGTATTTTTAACACTATACCGATTGTTTCTGACATATTTGAGATTTAAACGTTGTATCTCGACTGATAAACGTTCGAACGCCATTTCTAAACTATCATATTTTTAGAACTATTCATCGTACAGAAGTAAACCAAAAAACAAAATACTCTAATTTCACAGTCTTATGTTTTGTACCATACCACTTTTCCCATACATGTAAGACTTTTGAGTTATGTGCGAAAAACAGTCTCAAGGTACCAATTCTTTAAAGCTAAAATCGTAATCTTCAAAGCGTTATAACTTGGAAACTATAAATTTTCATGAAAAAT
This sequence comes from Stenurella melanura, assembly GCA_963583905.1. Taxonomy (NCBI): domain Eukaryota; kingdom Metazoa; phylum Arthropoda; class Insecta; order Coleoptera; family Cerambycidae; genus Stenurella; species Stenurella melanura. The sequence goes on along the minus strand of OY757313.1, from coordinate 91,008,417 downwards.
TGTAAACCACCTTTTTCTTTTACAATATGATTATACATTACTATTTTACTTTTGACCCACCTCTCTAGAGGGGGTGGGAACCACGCCAAGTAAAAAGCGGAAATTTTTAAAGGGTAAACTTTTTTGTACTCAGTATTAGAAACTTAATGCAAAAAGTGATGAAAATCCATTCATTATAACTGAGTTTCGAGGTAAAACCCTAATTGCACTAAACTAGTAATAAAAATCAACATATTGGAAGAGGAACTACCCTAATAGTTCGGGAGATTTCACCTCTAATTTAAGTGCCAATGAATGGATGTTGATGAAACCTTGTGCAATGTGTTCGTAATGAAATTTCGTTAATAGAAAAGGTGAAAAAATGATTAGAGTAGGAAATGATCGGAAGGGGTAGAAAACACCTGCTTTATTACGGGTTCCCTAACTTGTAGAATTAGGTCAAAAATGAAAAAAAAAACAACGTATTTACCTTTTTTGGTCCAAAATAATATGTTTTTACTCTAGTGAACTTTTTCGAGAAATGCATATTTTTCGAGACATGGCCACTCGAAAAGTTGAGAAAAATATCTGAAAAAGTTCAGGTGAATGTATCATCGAAGTACAAGACTTTTTTTATTCGCAGCTTTTCTGTAAAATGCTATTTCACCAAGTCTTTCCCGAAAAACATGAAAAACTGCCCCTTTCTTTGAAATTGTGACGCTTTAAAAACATGTAATTTAAAAATTTGAAAAACTCAGACGTATGCATTGAGGCCTTCTAAACATTTTCTCACGCTTAGATTTTTTTCTGTAACTTGCTAATTTTCCAAGTTGCAGGTAGTTTTTCACGATAAATAATGTATTGTTATGTATTACACCCCCTTGAAACTTGAGATTGATACGCCCATGCCTATTAGTGACTGGAAACTTGTAGAAAGAGATAGTTTTCTAGACTGTGGTAGAAGAAGATTCTTGATTGGTTTTGGATGGATCTATAATCTATTTCAGAGTATATAAGGCGCGATTACCGGCGCAGAGGAGGAAGTTTATTAAAGTGAAATTGATAGCGAAAAAGTGAGGTTAAATATCAAGTAAACAAAGTGTTAAGGTTATTGGAAAGTATTGTATAGTCAGTAAATTATTAAATAAAGTGTTAGTGGTTTACCCCTAGTTAAAATTATTTAGAACCCACAGATTCATACAGGGTGTTTCCTAAAAGGGCGAAAACACGTAACACTGTTATATTTTTTGCACAATTTCAATTTAAAAATTATATTGAACCTTTAAAAATGGTATAACTATATAAAATTCATTACACTCATTTTTCGAATTTTCATGTTTTTTAAAGTGCAAATAATGTACATTATTCGTGAAAAACTGCATGTAACTTGGAAAATTAGCAAGTTACAAAAAAATTCCAAAAGACAAAAAGTGTTTAGAAAGCCTCAATGCAGATTTTGGTAATTTTAGCGCTTCGTTGACTGGACCATAACTAAATATTAAATCTAACCTATCATGGTGAGTCTCAGTCTTTGCCTTTGGTATAAGTACTAATTTAAATTAACGCAATAAAATACAAAAGTAACAAAAAATTCAGAATAACAAAAAGTAAGATTTTTTTGGAAATTGGTTGAGGAAGCCGTTACTCTGTGGTAATCCATGACAATAACGAAATTGAGTAAAACACTACTATGTTTTTTACCACTATATTTGCACGAAAACGTGACTGCAGTTTCGACCCCTTTTAGGTCATTTTCAAACAAAGATTCAATTAATTGAATCATTTGTTTGAAAATGACCTAAAAGGGGTCGAAACTGCAGTCACGTTTTCGTGCAAATATAGTGGTAAAAAACATAGTAGTGTTTTACTCAATTTCGTTAAGATTTTTTTATTTGAACTCATACTTTTCAAATCTTTAAATAAAGAAGTAGCGTTTCAAAATGTGTCAGTCACTGCGAGGGTTTATGATAAACCTATTAACTTTAAAACCATTATACAAAATATTTGACCTGAGTTCCCTATCAAGTGGGTCAGGACAGAATTACAATTTATAAGGGGTTGAGTTTCTCTCTTCTATGAATGACCCTTTAGTGGCATAAAAACTTGAGAAAGCAGACTACAAACCAAAATAAAGCGTAAGCTTAATACCATTTTATATCCGCAGATACACACTAACTCGCCTGAATTTTTAAGTTCTTGATTAGTTTTTGATTGGTCATCAATAATTTTCTCTACTTTTTGCTAAATGCAAAAAAAAATGTTTCTTTAACTTTTGTAACAAAAAATTATTTATTTAATTGCTTTTCTCTATAATTTAACAAAAGGAATTGGACTATGGCCCCCATGGCCCCTTTTAGAACCGCCAGTGGCACAGGTCTATAGCCGGGGCATTAAGCAATGGCACTTATGCCTTTATTCGCCGTGGTTGAAGGTGTTTGAGAAGTAAACATTTCAACCACCGCGCACCGGTCAGTCTAATATAATACATACCTATGGCTTTAACGTTTTATTGTTTTTGGAAAGTCACGTCAGTCGCTACATTATAGTTAAAAGGTATCGAATTTCTCAAAGTTTTAAGTTTCTGCAACGGCATTTATTAAATATGTGTACCTTTTTCGCTTTAGAAATACATATTTATGTGATATAAGTGATGAAATTGAAAAAATATAAATTAAGAAACACCATAAAATATCTAAATAGCATCTGGAAGTAAGAATTTGAGGTTAAACATATGTTTTATGTATTTCAATAATTTATTTTTTAAATATTGACGAATAGTAATATAATTTGAGTAAATTGGTAGTTTATTATTAAATATTAAATTTCGCGCGCTAAAGCTCTCCTGCTTTAATCAAATAATAAACTGCCAAATTACACTCTATATTACTAGGCAACTACTCCTTTGAAAAAATTTACCGGTAAAACTCTACACTGAGAAAAGCCGCAGCAAAAAATTATTTGCTACGCGTTTTTTAACTAGAGTAGCAATAATTTTAATTAGGTTAGAAATATCTGTTCACTATACTAGAATAAATAACTTTACTGAGTGTTTGTATTAGCCCTTAAAAAGTACTTTAGAGTTTTTATTAGTTGCTTTACTAGAGCACTAGAGCATTTAGCTACCATTAAAAAGAAGACAATATAAAGAAAGATTTAACTGTGGTAAATAAAAACTTTGTTGGAATTACAAAGTTTTGTGTTGAATTACGTCACCACAACACCAATCGGACTGAATCGGTCAACTCCGACTCTGCCCCGACGTCATTCTACGCTGTGACCTCAATGATACACTTGGTAAAAAGTAAATAAATAATGTCGCGTTTACTTGTGCCTTTGTGCGGGTTGAATATTATGTAGGTACTATATTTTTATGTGTGGTGTGTTTCATTATAACAAAAATTACAGGAGACTTTTGGGCAAGTCGTTTTTTGTTTTTGGTTTCTTAAATCGCAGGGTCGATTCTATCGGTGTGTACGGATTCGGAAAATGTTTGTTTAGGTATGGCAATAGGAGCAAGCGAGTGCAAAGCAACTAGGCTATTCTTGTTTATCATAAAAAACATAACCTGCTTTCTCCATCACATGTGCGTGGAGCAGCTCTGTCTGTGGAATTTCAAATTAACTTGATTTAAATTCAGTTTACCATAGGTAATAGATATACCTAGTGATATGTCACCATGACAGAAGCGTATAAAGAAATGGTTGTTGAATGGGGGAATGGAAGTGCTTCTAAAGAACTTTGGCAGTAAGTACTAAAATAATAGATGCGTTGTTTTGACCCACGACCGATGGCAGTAGAATTACCAGAATGACATTCACCAATTTAGTGTTTTCTTTACATTTTATGTATTTTACTTTTAAGCATGTCAAAATAAATGTGTTTTTTTACTCCTAGGGAAAGATTGTTAATTTATTACGTATCAAAACAAATGTCTATTTATTCTTTTTTTTATTTTGTTTTTGTTTTAAGCAAATAATACAATTTAATGTTTTATATGTTTTATGTTTTTTACTTATAAAGAAAATCTGTTAATTTATCATCTATGAAAATAAATGTTTATTTATTTTTAATTGATTTTAGTCTCTTTGGGCCAAATCCTTAACCATTTGTTAGTCCAAGGTATACCAATTTTTTGCTTGTAGTTTCATGTTTAGGTAATTTAATATTTATTATTTGTTTCCTCTTATTTAAAAAAAAAATCTTAAAAAATAATGTTTTTCATATAGCCGCAAAGTGATGTATCTATATATATCTATGTCATTATGTAATATTTAATTTCAATGCTTATCAAGCGAATATTAAATTACAAATGAAAAATTCGTATACGTGTATATAAAACATTGGTTTGTCACAGAAGTTTGTCGCGTCTAAGAGTTTAAGGTCACCAATAGCAGATTTTTTTTAATTAGATAAGATTGCGCATTTTGTAAAGTTGTATTTTAGGAATAAACATTTCTCCTGAAAACTACATGTGGGGACGCACATGGCCCATTCCTACAGCAGATATCTTCTTAGTAGCAGCAAAATGACCTTTCTATTCTAATTAAGAAATTCTACTGTTATTGATCCAAAACTTTTTGACGTGACCAAATATGTTTTCTGAGGCAGGCTATTTTTTTACTAAATTAAGAAAGAATAATAATATATGCCACAATAAAAAAGAAATTTACTAGGGTAGTAAAAAATTTTGCAATGGTAGTGAAACTTTTTGCTGTAAATAATAATCAGTAATACTACTGCAGCCAAATTCTTGCTTTATCCAATCAGTAACTTTGCTACAGCAGAAAAAAGAATTAACTACAGTACCAGGAAAATCATAGTGGTAATAAAAAATGTTGCTGCAAGTGAAAAGAATTAATCCTATCATAGCCAGATACTTTGCGATAGCTAATAAATATTTTTGGTACAACAAAAATGAGATCAACTACAATAGCAATAAAGCTATTAAATAGTAGTAAAAATTATTGTCAGAATTAAAAAGAACTGTTGCTACCCTAGCTAGGTAGTTTGCATATTTAGTGATATATTCCACTTTGCTACAATAAAATTACTTTACTATAACAGTAAAGCTTATTTTCGGTGGCTGCAATGAAGAATATCTTATAAAGTATTTTTACTATTGCAGTAAAGTAACTTCAGCAAAATGAATTTTACTACCTTTACAAAATTCTTGGCTGGCGCCTATTTAAATAGAGTTTTTTGCTGCTGTAGCTTGATTTTTGGCTGTCACTGCAAAAAACTTCCCTCAGTGTAAGCATTAATGATATTGCATACGAAAAGCAACCATTAAAATTATACTCAGGATTTACACTCGTAACATTTTATCTTGTTAACGAAGTCGGAATCTGCAATCTGTAATAAAGTCTTACCTTTTATTATCGTTTGTCCTTATTGCCATACACTCCATTTCATCTTCTCCGTTAGGACAATCTTGAAAACCGTCACAGATAACGTCATTTGATATACAGTAAGAGGTGCTAGAGAAAATAAAAATGTTAATAATATATTTTCTGTAAACTAAAGATAATGTTTGTTTTTAAAACAGAAACAATGAAACAATCATATTAAGGCCAAAATGTGTCGATTTATTTAAAATTATTGAAGTATTCTCACCACATAGTTTCTTTGGTTTTTGTTTTTCTTTGTTTTAAATGAAATTGACTTTACTTGATTTTCAAATGAACATTGAGAACAGGCGAAGTTCAACTAAAAACACTAGATTAAGATCTTTTGAATGTCTGTTTCTGGTATTTACTGATACTCCAGTCAAAGACCGAGCCTAAGGAATCATTGCTTTCTCATCCTGATTTCCCACCCTAGCATTTAGATATTACCTATCTATTTATGGCTTAAAAATTTTAATATTGTTCTATATTGACTTGGAGAGAGTCATACTCAAATGGTACCTCCAAAACGCAAGGAGTATCAAACAGAAAATATGGACATTTCAAACGCCCTTAGTTACCCTCGGAGGAATTACATCATACACCGCCTATGCATTTTTAAAGAAACCGCTGACTTGGCGAGACATTATTTGCGTCTCGCGGGATACTGGAATTGTTTTACATTGTATTAGGGCCGGTTTATCAATGAGAGGATAAGTTATCCTATGGTTAAAGCCTATTGCCTATGGCTGTGCTGTAACCATAGAATTAATAAACCGGCCCTTAGTCTGCTGCAAACTTTAGAGTAGTAACATCTTAATAATTTCTTAAAGTATTAAAATGAATTAAAGACATTATAATATTATAAAACTTCAGCATTTCGTTTTAAAAAAGAGATAAGGAGCTGTATATTATTAGTCATGAAAATCATGTTTAAGTTTATAATACCTAGTAAATACCCACAGTATTTAATTGAAAGTTATTTTTACACATTTTTCAAATAAAACAAGTGACTGTTTTGGAAAAATTAATTTATGGCGTTTTTTAAAATAAGTGTTTAATAAAAAATTACACCCGGTGTATTTTTTACGTTTCTTCGGTAGAGCTTTAAATTGGCTTCCCAACACAATTTTCAAATTAAAAATATATTGTACCCTAATTTCAAATTTTTATCTTGAAAGAGAAAGAAAAAAGTGGAGGTGTATCTGATCTCGTGGGCGTCCGGAATGGGAATTACAATTTTTACATTATTAAATATATAATTAGTTTGCTGTCAAATCAATCCAAACTAGTACAATACATTATTCTGAACAAAAAATTAAGAATGCATTTCTTTTATTTCAGAATCCGTTTTACAGATAAAAATTTTGGTTGAAAAAATTGTTTTTTGGCGGTCTGTATTACAAAAACCTTTGAACCCTCTACGATGTAATCCTATACAAATGGATTTATAAACGTGTTGATTCAGAATATCTTACTAGTTTTTTTCTAAAAAAAAAAAAAAAAAATCGCTAACATATTTTTTAAAACGACCCGGTTCTTCTATCCGAGAATCGGACGCCTATGACTAAAATCAAATGTGATTGCGTGTAAAGACTCATCCAGAAACTCACTTTATAGGTATACACAGGATGACCCGTAATAACGTACAAAAAATCCTGCCACCAATTTCTTATTGAAAAAGAAGGGTATCTGCATATGAAATCTTTCAAAATAAGCCTTCCTTGTCCAGCTACACCCCGTTAAGTGGGTGTACAAAAAAACTGTTTTTAATTTCTGTCTGAAAATAACGTAATCGGACGAAATTTGACACATCTTGGTTACTAATGAAAAGGCATCTAACGAAATTATTTCATCCATCTAGCATGTATACAAAGGGGTGATATTTACTATCCTTCTTATAATTTAGTAAATACCTTTGTGTCTGCTAAGCTTTTCTTTCAATTAAAAAAGAAATCTAAACAATATGATTCATTTAGAAACTTTTTTACCTCTTGAAGAAATTTCATGAAGTCGACCGTCTTTGAGAAGAAAGAACCAAATTAATTACATCTGCCGAAGTGACTAATCAAAAGCGACGAGCACATTATATTAGTCAAAACACTAAGTACGCTGGTATCAAATCATAATTATTTGACAGTATTATGTACCGATATGATCTTTTGGTGCTTATAAATTATTTTCACATAAAAATTAAAAACTGTTTTTTGCACACCCCTGGGGGTGTAGCTGGATAGGATAGGCTTATTTTGAAAAATTTTATATGAAGAGCCCGCCTTCATTTTCGATAAGGAATTGGTAGTTATATTTTTTGCACGTTATTACAGGGCACCCTGTATATATTCAACATGAAGATTTCAAAATATTCGGACATCAGATGAGTGAGATATGAGGGTGGCATGAAAAGTTGATATATAGTATTACACTCTATCCAGTAGTTTTGCCCCATTCACCTCTATATTCACTCCGGGTTTCAGTGTAAACAATGTCATAATAATTAAATTCATGGCCACAATTTGCTTAAATTAGACACTTCCTGGATGAGAAATGCTTGCAAGGGTAATACTATTAGTTAATAGTCATACAAACATGTTTAGAGGTGATGGTAATAACTCACGCATATAAAGTTTACAGCACGAACCGCAGGCGAGTGCTGTAATTCATCAAGTCAGTTATTACCATTATCGCAAGTTGAATACTATACTCTGCCTACGATTATAATAATAAATATTAACATAATAGTTCTTCGTCACTAACTGAATTCTTCATTTTTGAAACAATTATTGTTTAACTTCTGCTACTTGACAACGTCGAAACTATTCAAACATGTCAAATCACCTTCCTCCACTAAAAAACAACACAAGTCAACAACAAAAAAATGTTCCGTTCCAAAGACTAAAACTATAATGCTTTAAATATTCTTGGTGCTGATACCGAATTTTCAAGTTAAATAATTTTCTACCGCGTAGTAAATCCCGATTTTTACAGGCAAAAGTCGTATTTTGGCAACCTTCACGTCGCGCGTTGTGTCGATTAGACACGCTAGGCGTAAAGGTATAATAACTACTCACTAGTGAATTATTATAACTCATTATTTGCTTATAGATACTACTAAAGGTGCAAAAACAGTTCATTAATTAACAAATAATCTAATAAGAGTAGATAAATAATTCTTTGACTGTTGGTTCCGGCTTTACACCCTTGGTAAAAAACACCTCACTTTTGACCATGTTACAAAACCCTTTATGCAAATTAACCCTTTCGGTTAAATAGAAAAATGCTGGCAATATCACCTTAGGTTTAGAAGAACCGCATTATAAATATATTCCAAACGTTGAAGTCTCACCATTGCACCATTTGGCCGAGAACCGCTTTTCCGGGATTTTCGGAAATTGGGACTAGGGCCGAACCTGATGACAGAAAATGCTGGCAGGGGTATTTTTGGATTGTTCTCGTTGTCTGGAAACATATCTCACAGTGCATGCAAAAAGTCTCAACAAAACATCGCTGTGAAATTTCAATTTCGATTTACCAGGTCACATGATCGCTTCCACCGCCCGAACATAGTAATCCATGTTCACCCCCCCCTCTTATGCATCTACTGACAAGGAGCAAGCAAAAAGTCTAAACTAGTCATTTTTTGCAGCGATAATACTGGAACTGAAGGTATCAAAAAATGTCTTAGCGTCAAACTGGCCCCATCCTCATTAAACATCGGTCAGTTGGTTGGTCGAAAAGGCATTGAAGTGGAATATCGTTTTGGGGGTTTCTGAGGTAGATGATTTCAAACATCATTTCATATGTATTAAAATACTATGAGTAATTATTTCCACATACTGGTGGGAGTGCAGATATAGCATCAAGGTGTTTTCGTTTAAACAATCTTGGGTGGGAAATCTTGATGTGGTAGTAGTGATTCCTTAGGCGTTTTCTTTTTTGATAATAATTTACAAGCGAGTAGATCTTCAGATTCACCATTATTATACTATTCGTAAATACGAAAACCTAGAGTATATTTCATTTGGTCGGCACATTTCTAAAGTCATAAATATGGTTCACACACCCCTCAGCTATTATTTTGATTTCTAAAAAATGTTTTTTTTCATTTTTAGTTTTAATCATAAAAGTTCGCGATTTAGTCAAAATTGTTAAAAATGGTTTAAAATGGTACCTCTTCAAACATTGAAATAGAAACGTGACTCGTAGTTATTTCCACTTAAGCAATTTCTTATTCCTGAATTAGTGTCAGCGTTTAAATGTGCTAGCATAACCAAAATTCAGGTTATCGAAAGAAGGCAAAGATTTCATTAATATTTTTTACACAGTTTTCCTCTTAGTTCGCATAGATAGTTATTTTTTTTCTGCTGTTTGCAAAATCCTATAAAGAATATGTTTCAATTAAACGTCCTTATTTCGATTTTAATAAAAATACTATATATAACTGATCAATGACAGCTTAGTCGAAAGGCAGAGCTGATCTTAATCCTAAACTTCCGGGCTCGAATCACGAATCACGAATCATCGGCACTGAAAGTTTATAGAAGTTAGTATATTTATTTCATAAAACTTCGTCTAAAAACACCGTTGATACCAATCCCTCCATTTTCATGTCGTCGGTGGATTATCACGTAGACCAGTGCAGTGCGCCATGCTCGAAAAATACCTTAAAAATTTTGTCTCTTTTGACAATAACAAACCCTTTAATCCCCGAATTATCGAATCAAAGGCAATTTATTCCGTTTCTCCCCCTTCACTGGTGCGTGTCTTTTGAGCATCCAGCTATCATGTAGGCATCCCAACGTCCTAGATATCGACTCTCATTGATGTCTTAATGAAATAATATTTCTCATTATTTTTCACTGTAGTTTTCAAGATTTTCTGAAAAATACTCCAGATGAGAATTTAAAATTGCAACTTCAAATTAATTAAGCATCCCAATTTTCACCATTTCTTCGACTATTTTCTTATAAGCTGGACTTTTTACCCTTTGCGTTGAAAATGAGATGTTACTGTCTCCAGTCATCCGATTCTCTTCGGACGACACTGACCAGCCCTTTGACGATCAAAATTACCCTCTGGATTATCCAATTTAACGAAGCACTGTATTTATTGTACCTACTTACTCCAAAGAAGGTAATATTTCTTTTATTTCCTATGATATCAATATACCTAGTTCATAGAATTTGTCGCAGCACTTTGTTTATACTAGGTTACAACGAAACATATGTTTTATAGGATTTTGCAAACAGAGGAAAAAACTATCCATGAGAACTAAAAGAAAAACTATATGTAAAAATATTAATCAGATCTTAACTTGCTAGCATAACCAGAAGTCAGGTTATCGAAAGAATGCAATCTTTCGATAACCTGACTTCTGGTTATGCTAGCAAATTAAGATCCTAAATAAATTTGTTCAATTTCTTATTTGACATTCTCATTATAACACTAGCATCCAACATAGTCCCCTACGGCTATTCAGATCAAACTATTATCCACATGACCCCCTGCGGTATGAAGATTCAGTTAAAAATGAGAACAAAGGCCTGAAATGAATTTATTTACCTACCTTGTCTTCTAAAAAAATTGTCCTAAAAAAATTCATTCTAATGGATTACATTTGCATAAAATCTCATTCAGTTTCTTGGAAATGCTTAGCCTTTGAAACGTTTTTCGCCCTTATTCTGAGTTCATCAGAAAGACACAAAGCCACCCATAACGATACCTTGGTTTTGCATGAAACATTGTTATGAGTGGCTTTGTGCCTTTCTGATGAGCTTACAATAAGGGCGAAAAACCTTTCAAACGCTAAGCATTTCCAAGAAACTGAATGAGAGATTTTATGTAAATATAATCCATTCGAATGAAAACATTTTTAAGACAAGGTAGGTAAATAAATTCATTTCAGGCCTTTAGTCTCGTTTTTAACTGAATCTTCATACTATAGGGGGTCATGTAGATACTAGTTTATTCTGAATAGCCGTCGGTGACTATGTTGAGTGCTAGGGTTATACGAGAATGTCAAATAAGAAATTTAACAAATTTATTTAGGATTTTAACTTGCTAGCATGACCAGAAATCAGGTTATCGAAAGAATGCAAAGATTTCATTAACATTTTTACATATAGTTTTTCTTTTAGTTCTCATAGATAGTTTTTTCCTCTGTTTGCAAAATCCTATAAAGAATATGTTTCATTACTATAAGAAAGCAAATAATTCACTTTTAAATAGGTTACAACCTTTAACAATCATTATGAATTTTCGTATATAATGTTATATGTTTATCAATCTTAACCAAATTTATCTCAAATAGAATACTTATATTTCCTTCACAACAAATATTATTTTCTTTCTGTCATAATCATCTCTTTTTTTGACACCCATGACAAACTTGTATCATTTAATTTTTTTAAAATTTTGCTTTTTTACTTAATAGATGAAGATTTTAAGTTTTGATTATTGTTTTAATTTTAATTCTGCATCTTTTAATAACTATTTTATATGTGATAATAGCTTATTTGTTATGTTCATAAATATTCCATTTTCTAACATTATGTCCTTATCGCTAATTAAAATCACTAAATAACATATTTGAAAGCTTTACTTATATCTGAAGCATGTTTTTATAACATACTACACTTAAAAAATATCTTAAAAATGAAATTTACGAACATATGAATTTTCTTCAGAAAACTTCATGTTCTTGGGATCGATATCCTTTTGTGAAGATTTAACAAACTCAACTATAACTAAAATTCAACTTGCTTATGTCTTTTTACACCTGGGTGTGGAATTATACAAGTAGTTTAAGTTTTATTGTAAATTTCTATGAATTTAATGTAACGTTAGTATAGAATAAACCGTATACTATTGAGAAAAGAAAAAAAAAAAGAAACACGCTATGCAATCACTCATAGTCAAGTTTAGACTGTATCGTGCAGCTTTTATATGATCTCTTATTACTATCATCAAGTTTTGTGGCTCGTCTATATTTAATAGGTTATTAAATGTTGCAATCTGAAATTCATAACAACATGTTACTTACTTATTGCTTATCTCGCATGGATAATAAAATGGTAAAAACTTGAATTGGTGAAATTAGAATGCTCAAAAATTTGAAGTAGCAATTCTTAGATTCTCATCTGGACTATTTTTCACAAAATTTAGGAGACTACAGTGAAGAGCAGCGAGGAATATTTCATCAAGACATCAAAGAGATGGACATGACTAGTTGCCCCTGAGTAATTCAGATATGGCATTGTAGTGTTAGGGCTTTAATCAGAATTAAACTAATATTTATCTAAAACGGCTGTAATGAATCTATTAAATTTAACACATATACTTTCTTAGTCCCAGTATCAGATGATATGATTAGTTGCGTCCAAAGAAGCAGAACGTGAGGCTCTGAAGTTAGGAATTAGATTAATAAAACTTAAAATAATTAAAACTGTAAACTAAGGAACATCATCAAAATCAGTTATGAAATAAGGGACATTTAATGATGTAATGAAGGATACGAAAAACAGGGTTTATTAGCTGTCAGACTTAGCCTTATCCTATATAGGAAAGTTTGTCAGAGTTGTTTGGGATCGTTGTTATTTTGCCTGTAGTCCCAAAATAAAACAAGAATAAAATATTGACATTAAACAGTTTCTTTCTAATTTGTCGAATCTAGTAAGTTGAGTACTTACTTGCCACATTTGATGTCATGCAATTTACAAGGGCATAATTTTGGATCTTCGTCAGTTCTATCCATGCAGTGAACAATACCATCGCAAATTTTAGAAGAATCCGTGACTTTTAAATATTCTCTGCAAGAACAAGTATCTGGTTCGTCCTCATAATCTCCACAATCATTTATTCTGTCACAAAATGAGCTCTTAGGGATACACTTATTATTCTTACATTTCAAATGACTTACTGGACATCCTAAAAATAATAATGTTATAGTTACTTCAAGGACATTTTATTTAGACCATAATAAAATTAAATATATATAAAAGTAATAAGAAGTTTCATTTTATCTAGATTAAAACTTAGACTAAACAACTTTTGCCATTGGGTACACGGTGATCCATTTAGGGTGGATATTCCTGCTCTCGTTAAGACAAGTGATTATTTTAAAAGAAAACTGTGGGGCGAACAAGAAAACATACCTGTTTCCGAATCCGACTTTCAAGTGAGTAGGAAGCGACAACGATTGATTAATTTTTGTGCATAACCCTGTGTATACTTTTACGAATTCTAATTGTCTAATTAGATACAGACTACTGAATTTATTGCATAGAGGACCAATATGGTGCTGTAACTTGTAACCCTATTTTATTCATAGATAATTCTTTATTTTTTGGTTTTATAAGCTATACAGGTATTTATTGCTACATTAGTTTAATTCCATGCTTCTTATTTCAAATATTCTTGAATATTCTTTCAATAACTTCTGGATTTCTATGTCAGAATCTTCTATACCCGATGATCTGAATACAACCAATACCAATTGCTTGTCCCTTATTGCACAAGCCATTTGCTAATATTGAACTTTGTACATATTACATATGATTAGTATTAGAGCATAATATGTACAAAGTGCAATAGTTTGTAAATATTTAATTTTTCTGCTTACTTCAGTTTGAATAACCTCAAAAGCTTTCTTTCTTTTCTTACGAACCATAAACTATTTAGTAGTTCTGGCATGTGCCATCAGGACATTAGAACAGAGGGCATCATTAACCGTTATTATTATTATTACACACTTTGCAAATATGAAAACGAAAAGTACAATTGCATTCAATCGGTACATTCCTAAAACAGTAAATATCGATCTTAGAGGAATAAATTTCCATCTACTTGGATTACTCATCCAATCCTGAAGAATTTTCAACATGTGACTGTTCGTCTGCTGGTTCACTTATCCGCCCGACTGTCATGTTTCTTATATGCACGATGCCTTAAGACGAAAGAGTCCGATTATATTAACAATAAGTTAATGTTGTTGAGGGTAAACTCTATTACTTCCACATCCACGCAGTGGAGTGGAGGTATAGTAATCGTTAAGAAGAAATCAATTTTTTTTTGTTGAAATAGACTTAGAATGTCATAAAACGTCAAGATTTTAAATTTCAGCGAAAGAAATTTGTCTATCTGTCGGTCTGTAGCACTTTTGTTCGCACGCTTTCTCAGGGACGGTATCAGATATTGACTTGAATTTTGTACACATGTGTCATGACGAGATCTGGAACTAGATTATATTTTGCGCTGATTCCGGTGAAAGGTTGGGATTTAAATAGTGGTGAATAAGGGACAATAAGTAAAGCAAGCTGGTAAGAGTACAGTAGTTTAGAATTTGGTACATATACTAGAAGCCAAGGCGTCAGATTGTTTAAATAATAATTTCCACCTCCCTCACTCCATTATTAAAGGGATTGATCAAATATTTTCGCTTGAAATACGGTACACGCATAAATCATAACGACATCTGGACAACTGGATTATATTTTGAGATGATTCCATTGAAGGCGTGGGTGGTAAATAGGGAAAAATAAGTAAAGCAATCTGGTCGGAGTGTAGAAATTTGGGACTTGGTGTATACGATAAAAGCCAAGGCTTCAGATTTCTTTATAATTTTTTCAAACCCCTCCACAGCTCCACTTCATTATTAGATTGAGTGATAATATAAAATTGAGATATTTTCTTGAAATTTGGTACACGTTACACAAAGACACCTGGTACTGGATTATAATTTGGGGTGATTCCATTGAAGGGTAAGTAAATCAAAATGATAGGAGCGCAGAAACTTGATACTTCGTGTATGTACTGGTTTATATGGTTTTTCTACTTCCACATCCCCGTAGTGGAGTGGAATTATAGTGATCGTAAAATATTTCTATTGTTGAATTAGGGTTAAAATGTCATTAAAACTGGAAATTTGAGCGAAAAATAATTTATATCTGTCGGTCTGTAACTTTTTTTTGTGCGCACGTTTTCTCTGGAATGGTTTAATATATTGACTTGAAATTTGGCACACGTATTAAACTTATTCCAGTTATTGGTACACGCATATATTATAACGAGATATTGAACTAGATCATATTTTGAGCTCATTACGTTGACGGGTCGTGTAATAAATATGAGTGAAAAGGGGTAAATAAGTAAAACAAGTTAGTAAAAGTCCAGGAACTTGACGTTTGGTATATATACTAGATGCCAAAGTCTCAAATATTCTTGTGACATCTGCCACCCACCGCTACTCCATTATTAAACGAGTTAGCAAAAGAAAATTATTCTTGGCATCAGTTACCCCCATTATCACCTTCTGGCAGACGATTTTATGTTATTAAATTACATAAGAAATTATTTACGCATGCTGCAAATATTGTCACGCAGTACTTGAAATTTATTCTGGCCACCCGGTACATCATTTCTTTAGTAACGGATATCGGTTGTTACACCAGATCTGTTTAACGTATTTGCATTTTACTTTGTATCAAAAAAGCTGAGTACGCGGGAAGCAGGTTCACCGCACTACATTGTCGCCAGGGAAAAAGTGTCGAATCAGTAAAATGGATAACGGTACCGGCGAGCGGGAGAAAAGTTAGTTGGGTTTTGAGTGGTGAAATAGAAAGTCCGCCGGGTACTGCGTGGGCCCAACTCCCTCCCCCAGAATGGTTCATCCCCAGGGGTTGTAACAAAATGTAAGTACTATCTCTTTTCTGTATTAATTCAATTTAATAAACTTGTACTTTGTTTTCTACCTCTATGTTTTATTTAATAGAGTATTCATTCAATAATTAGTTTAAACCCTCTCGTATGCCAAGCGAGTTAAAGTGGCTTCATGGGTATCGCCGATAGGACTCCGGGCAACCGGACAATATGGGAGATACCTGTGGACGTCGCATATAATACTCAAGAATAAGTCGTACACCCAAAAAGAGGGTGGAAATGCGACAATATAGCCACAAAAAGTTTTCGTTTAAAGAGACTTGGATGGGAAATCTGGATGTGGAGCTAGTGATTCCTTAGGCAGTGGTTTTCTAAAATTGATCAGTAAATATAAAAGCTATGAAACGTTTGAAAGTATTATACGCAGATGAAGAATATTGTAACCTTTGAAACGATTCTAGAGGAAAAGAAATCTTGTATAGGATACTAACGATTGTTGCGTCAATCAAGATAGCACCATTTAGGGATGATTAAGACGGAAAATATAATAATGATACCTTAGGAATTAACTTATATTCAAAAAGCTCAACCGTGAACTATAGAAATTTCAATAATTATAAAAAATAAGCCGGCGAAAAGTATAATGTTTACATCCAGTTTTATATAACCAAGGAGTAGAGTATTGAATTTAACTGTAATACCTTTTATTTCTGCATACACTTCACTAAGAACATTATTTGGGTATTTTGCAGACAACTTTCATACACTCCATCTAATATTTAATATGTCTTTCAGATAAAAATATATTGTTATAATTTCAGAGTGTCATTTACTGACTTTATTGGTGTACTAGCAGTTGTTGTGGTTCGTATTCGAGATTTATTTTCACGAATAACTTAAAAATCGTGGCGCATAATATCTACAACGAAGAATACGTGGATACGACTGACATATGGTGTAAGGTAAAATTCAGTGGCAGTTGCTAGCCTCTAGGCGCTAATATTTCCCTAAAGGTATCATCCGACACATGAAGCCTTTTTACGTGTGGTACAGCGTTGTAGAGAGCCATTAGACCTGGGCACATTTTAATTATGAAGGTAGAGATTTTGAATATCGTAGGGGAGCAGTCCAGCATAATCACAAGGATTATTGCAGCGCAATTTCGTATATCACAATCCACCATGAATTTTTATGATGGGTTATAACACCAGCATCAATTAAACCGAAACTTTACCAGGAACATTTTAGTTATGAATGAGGTAATTTTCACAAGAAATGGTATTCATAATTTCCGGAACACGCATTATTGGGCATTGGAAAACCCCCCTGTCACTCGGCGAAAAAATTTCTAACGATTTTCAGTAAATGTGTCTGCTGGAATTCTGCATGGAGTACTTATTGGCTATTTCATTCTTGAAAATTGTTTAACTGATGCTCATTATTTGCGTAGACCCTTCGTTCGCTAGAACTCAATCCCCTTGATTTTTATTTTTGCGGACACGTAAAAACTGTGGTGTACGTTAACACTAAGGAAGAGTTGGTAAAACGCATACATACTGCAGCTTCGACAATTAGACAACCGCCAGGTTTAGGCCTTGCGGGGGGGGGGGGCAATAGATTGGGAGAGCTGAAAAGTACAATGAAAATTTTACATAACTTTTTTTATTAACTTTTTTACGGACAATTTTTCTCATATAAAAAACATTTTTAATTGTTAAAATATAATTCTATTTTCTATAGAGCATTTTAATATTCCTTCGTCAACAACTTCAGCCTTTCAA
The DNA here is from genome assembly GCA_963583905.1 of Stenurella melanura. Taxonomy (NCBI): domain Eukaryota; kingdom Metazoa; phylum Arthropoda; class Insecta; order Coleoptera; family Cerambycidae; genus Stenurella; species Stenurella melanura. Next base: position 90,990,617 of record OY757313.1, on the reverse strand, counting down.
AATATTTCCATATACCAACTGTACTTCATTTTAAGTATTTTTTCTGAAAAATTGTTCATTATTTGCCATGCGATATATTCATTCCGAATCATATACCAGTCTTCTCATTCGCCTGCTCTAAATTACAACTCTTTTCACAGAGTAGAGTCATTTTAATTTGCTATTACTGAATTATAACTTTTATATAAACTACGTAGTAAAGACGTTACTATTAAATCTTCCGCTATTTATCCCCCAAGTAGTAAGTTGGTGAATAAATTCCATTATTGAAGTTAAGTGATCTTTAATATTAGCACTTCGTTATAATACAAGACGATACATTATTTTTTAAATGAAAACCTCATCGTTAATGTTAGATCAAGTGCCACAGACGAAAAAAGAAAGAAATGCGTCAAAATAAGGTAGAGGTTTGCTGTCTCGTTTAATCTCGATATTTTATGATTCAGAATCAGAATCCTTTCTGTTTATTTTTACAGCCAAGAAAATTTTGAAAAAACGACTGAGCGACTGCTTTTGACCGTTCAAGGGACGATCAAACTGCGTGTTGGAACAAACCTTATGTAACACCCTTCCGGACAGTCTTAGCGTTGAATTTTGAAGTTGTCTACTATGTGTGGTGTATTTATGTGTTTATTTAATACCCTCGCAGTTTCCTGAAAATAAATACATTTTTCAGTTATAATTGCTACACTTGCAATTACTTCCACATCCACGTAGTGGAGTGGAAGTATACCAACCGTAAAAAACTTTTTCAAAAATTGTTCTTGTTGAAATAGGTTTAAAATGTCCTGAAACGTCGAGATTTTAAATTTGCGCGAAAAAAAAATTCTGTCAGTCTGTCGGTCTGTTTGTCTGTAACTTCTTTTGTGCGCATGTTTTCTTTGGAACGGTTTAAGATATTGACTTGAAATTTTATACACGTATGTACTATAACGAGATCTGGAACTGCATTGTTTTTGGACCTTATCCGGTGAGGGGTTTGGGAATAAATAGAGGAAATACGTAAGGCAAGTACAAAAATTTAGGATTTGGTGTATATACTAGAAATCAAGACCACAGATTTTTTCATATTTTTCAACTCCCCCATCACCCCCCACTCCATTATTAAAGGAGTTGATAAAATAAAATTGAGATATTCACTTGAAATTTGGTACAAGTATATATTATAACGACACCTGGAACTAGATTATATTTTGAGAAGATCCTGTTGAAGGGTTAAATAGGGGTAAATAGGGGAAAATAAGTAAAGCAAGATGGTAGGAGTACAGAAACTTGGGATTTGGTGAATATACTAGAAGCCAAGGTCTCAGATATTTTATGACGTTTTCCAACCCCAGCACCTCCACTCCATTATTAAAGGGGCGGATAAAATTAAATTGAGATATTTACTTGAAATTTGTTACACGTATGTATTATAACGACATCTGGAACTAGATTATATATAAGTAGGTAGAGGTAAATAGGGGAAAACGAGTAGAGCAAGCGGGTAAGAGTAGAGAAACTTCGGATTTGGTGTACATACTAGAAGCCAAGGCCTCAGATTTAAAAAAAAATATTTTTCAACTCCCCGCCACCTCCTCTGCATTATTAAAATAAAATTGAGATTGCAGTTGACATTTGGTACATGTATGTATTGTAATGACATCTGATTGAGATAATTTAGTTGAAGGGGTGGAAGATGTAAATTGGGGAAAATAAGTAGAGCAAGCTAATAAGAGTCTAGAATCCTCATTTTTGGAGTATATGCTAGAAACTAATGCCTCAAATTTCTTTATGATCTGCCTCAAATATTAAAATTCTATGACAATTTATTTCCACATACTAAAGTTCAAATATAGTCAACATGTTTACCTTTAAAGAGATTAGGGCGGAGAATTTGGATGTGGAAGTAGTGATTCCTTGGGCAGCGGTTCTTTAATCATTTTTTGATGAAACCGTCTTGAATGACGAAACGTTTGTTAGCATACTATGAAGTACTTTTGTGTTTATAAAGTCTTATCAGTTACTACTCTTTTACGTGCATTTTTCACATAAAAACTTTTATATTTATCGATAGACTTTTTAAAAATAATAAGGTCGTTCCTCTAGCTAATACCAACTCATTGTGCAAATTTCAGTAAAGTCGGACATCTATCCCTTAAATTATCGTGCTTAGAAGAAACGGAACAGGCTGGGAGATAGATGAACAGATGGACAGACTGGCAGACAAACGGATAGAGCAGATATTTTGAAAATTGTTCCGAATTTTATGATTAACAAAACGATATGATATGAACTCTTTTTTACGAAAGATATTTACTGTTTTAGAAGTGTGTCCGTTAAACGCAGTGAGTATACTTCTTTATTATCGCATTTGCGAGGAGTATAGGAAGATATACGGAAAAAATGTATATAATATTTCTTTTTCCGTCAAAACCCGAAATTTGATTGAAAGTGTGCTTACGAAAAAATGTATAGAAAAAAACTGTATTAAAAACATATTGAAGATACTGACTACTTGGAATCCATCTCAGTCACAAATCGCAAGTCAAGAAAAATACAATTCTGGACTGTCACTAAATAAAATTAAAATTAAACGAGTAGAAATTGCAGTTGGATGTAGCCAGATGGGAATACTTATTTGCAGTGTTGTTAAATGACGGTCATTTAAAATTGTGACGAAATGACCGCCATAAACGAGGTCATGACTGGTCATGACCACGGATTTATTAAAATGAGAAAATGAATGCAAAGCATTGTGAATTTAATTTATCCTTTAATCTATTTAGACATGGGTAACATTATTCATTAAAATAAAAAACGAAAATACAAAAACTCATAATTAAAATGAAAAAACGCACTTTTCTAATGATTAGTGTGATAGTGTAATGCCGATAGTCAATTAATCACTATAGATCATTTTAAGAAACCACTTTCGACTCATGTCAGTCATGTCCAGTACCATCAGTGTCAGGACTGTCAGTGTCAGTACCATCACCGATGTTATTATCACTAAGACAATTTCTTTCCATTTCCTTAAGTAACTCTTCATTTTCCTCAGATCCACTACCAGAATCTGAAATAATATATTTTTCTTTATTTAAATTTATATATTTATCCTCAAATATTTTTGCTAGTTGGTCACTCATGTACTCTGCTGTGTGTCTGTCTTCTATTGAGGTAAAGGTTTTGTAGAAAACTGATTTTGGAGTAGTAATAATTGTAGTGTCTGGAGTCGGCGTACACAGACTTATGTGTAAGTGCGCAATATATTTATCACGCACCTCGTAGTTGTAGATTTTACCAGTATTAAAATGGCTTTGTATTAGATCAGCTGTAACTTGTGAGAGAAATAAGTTTTTAATTATTTGGGTAACCACCTGTTTTATTTTTGAGTGTGAATACACTACAGTGGCGACGAGATTACGGAAGGATTACAGATATATTGTGTTAAGTTAAATGATTAAAACTTGCACGTTTGAGTGAAAAGAACACTGAAACATGCCAGGTGGTAGCATTAATGTGGACAGCGCAAACGCGAGCACAAACGCCGGTTTGAAAATGACAATTGGGAACGTCCGCGAATTTGACCCAAATGTAAACAACTGGATAGTGTACAAAAAACAAGTGTCGCAGTTTTTCTTGATAAACAGCATAACAGATCCTATTATAAAGCGAGGATTTTTATTAAACAACCTCAGTGAGTCTGCTTATAGTACCCTATGTGACTTATTAGTTCCGAAAGAGCCCGATGAAGCTAGTTATAATGAAATAGTGAAAACATTCGACGAACATTTTTGTGTTAAAAGAAATATTTGGGGCGAGAGAATGTTATTTTATCAAGCACGTCAAGAAAATAGCGAGTCTATCACGGATTGGGCTGTAAGAGTGAGACATTTATCTACAAATTGCGATTTCGGAACATTTTTAAACATCGCAATTCGAGATAAATTTATTTTTGGTATGCAAACCGGTCGTGCTTTAGAGAAATTGTTACAAGAGACCAGTAATACTCTGGATTTTAAAAAAGCAGTGGAAATTTCCCAGTGTCGAATCGGCGAGGAATTATTACCAGGGAAGTTCAAGCGACTTAGAACAAAATGTCAAACTGGAACCTCAGATCCACCGTGTTCACGCTACGGCCAGGGGAGCAGGCAGAAATCCACACTATAACGAACGTTCTGCGAGATCGCCGTCGAGAAAGAAATATGCAAATACAGCTCAAGGTCATCCAAGTCCCGGAACGAGTAGAGAAATCAACTGTACAGTATGTGGAAGGAATAACCATGTGTCAGCAAAATGTCGGTATAAAAATTATATTTGTAATAATTGCCATGCAAAAGTCATTTATCAAATGTATGTAAAAAACATCATAACTCGGTAAACAAAAAAACATCTCATTTTTTAGAAGTCATCGAAAATCAGCAAGGAGATAATGCCAGTTTTTTACATATATTTAATATAAATGTAGATAGTAAAAATTCACCAATTTATTTAAATGTAAAATTAGATGATATTTACGTAGATATGGAGTTAGACAGTGGAAGTGCAATAACTGCATTTTCGAAAGAATTTTACCAAAAAATTTTTGCCTATTTGCCATTGTCCAACTCTACAACCTCTTTAATTGGTTATTCTGGAAATAAAATGTATCCTGTAGGAATAGTTAGTTTAAAAATATCTTATAATGATAAGACACACCCAATTGATATTTTTGTAGTAGATAAGGCTGGTCCTCCACTTTTAGGAAGAGATTTTATGTACAAGTTTAATTTATGTGTTAAGGAAATTAATTCTATTCATGTTGATAACGGTTTAGTCAATAACTTGTACGAAAAATATAAGGAAATATTTTCTAGTGGGGTAGGAACCTTTTCAAAGGGTAAAATTGAGATTAAAATAAAAACGGATGCGAAACCAAATTTTTTTAAACCTCGAGCGCTCCCATTTGCACCGAGGGAGAAGGTGGAATGCGAATTAGACCGCTTGGTAGATTTAAAAATTATTAAACCTGTTGATTATAGTTTATGGGGCACCCCCATAGTTCCCGTATTGAAATCTGATGGAACAGTGCGAATTTGTGGGGATTATAAAATTTCATTAAACTCAGTTATCGAATTAGATAGATACCCACTCCCGAGAATTGAAGATTTATTTACAAAATTACAGGGTGGCCAAACTTTTTCCAAAATAGATCTTGCTCATGCTTATCAACAAGTTTTGTTATCTGACGAATCAAAAATGCTTACAACAATTAGCACTCACAAAGGTCTTTTTTGTTATAACAGATTACCTTTTGGAGTTTCCATTGGGCCTTCAGCTTTTCAAAAAATTATGGAAATTGTACTTCAAGGTATTCCGGGTGTTATTTGTTTTCAGGACGATATTTTGGTTACGGGTCGGAATACAAGAGAACATATAGCAAGATTAGAAAAAGTGTTTTCATGTATTAAGGATTGCGGCCTTAAAATAAAAAAAGAAAAATGTGTATTTTTTCAAAAGTCTGTTAGTTATTTAGGTTTTGTATTGGACAAGGATGGTTTAAGGAAATCTCCTGAAAAAGTCAAGGCCATGCTAAATGCACCTTGCCCTACCAACAAAGCTCAGTTGCAATCATATTTAGGACTCCTAAATTACTACAGGAAATTTATACCTAATATGGCCACTATAGCATATCCTCTATATAGACTTTTAAAAAATGACGTGGAGTGGGATTGGTCAGAAAGTTGTCAATCTTGTTTCGATAAATTTAAAAAAATTATAGCTTCTCCTGATGTTCTTGTGCATTACAACCCTAACCTAAAGTTGAAATTGGCGAGTGACGCGTCACCATATGGTGTCGGCGCAGTGTTGTCACATGTTTTTGAAAACGGCGTAAAAAGGCCTATTTCATTTGCATCAAGGACACTTACCGACACTGAGAAAAAGTATAGCCAAATTGACAGAGAGGCAGTGGCCTTAGATTTTGGAACGTTAAAATTTCATCAGTACCTTTTTGGCCGTACTTTTACCTTAGTAACGGATAGCAAACCATTATTAGCAATTTTTGGTAATAAAACAGGAATACCACAATTGGCTGCTAATAGGTTGCAGAGATATGCCTGGTTATTATCCGGTTATGTATATGACATTGAATACGTAAAGTCTGAAAAAAATGTGTCCGATTGTTTTTCCAGACTTCCTTTAGATCACGAAAATTTAAAACCCGAAAGCGATTATACTTATTTAAATTGCTTTGAAAAGGCAAACAATAGTTTAAATATCGAAACTATTAAACATGATACTCAGAACGATTTAATTTTAAAATAAATTTATAATTATGTTAAAAACGGTTGGCCTAATGTAGTCGAGGACAAATATAAACCGTATTATTTAAGGAAATACGAGATATCCATAGAGGACGACATTTTAATGTGGGGTCATCGCGTAATAGTACCGCAAAATATGCAAAAAGTATTATTAGACGAGTTGCATAAATCACACATGGGTATTGTGAAAACCAAATCTTTGGCGCGTAGTTATTTATGGTGGCCTGCTCTAAATGAAAATATCGAGCTAACTTGCAAATCATGTGAATTATGTTTAAAATATCAATGCAATCCTGAAAAATGTCCTTTAATTCCATGGCCTTATCCTGAAAATGCCTGGGAACGCATTCATATAGATTTTCTAGGTCCTTTTAAAAACAAAATGTATTTTTGTATTACTGACGCATTTTCTAAATGGTTAGAAATATTTCCAATGAATAATATTACCTCAACAAACAGTATTGGAAAATTGACAGAACTATTTGCAAGATTTGGGTTACCAAAAATATTAGTTTCCGATAACGGCCCTCAGTTCACTTCATTTGAATTTAAACAATTTTACAACAAAATGGCATTGAACATAAAACGATTTCACCTTTTCACCCTAGTACAAATGGTAGTGCTGAAAATTCAGTCAAGACAGTAAAACAATTTCTAAAAAAAATTTATCCTGATAAAGAGATAAATAAAAAACTAAACGAGTTTTTATTTGATTATAGAAATACGGTACATTGCTCAACGGGAGAAACTCCGTCAAGGTTATTGTTAGGTCATAATGTTCGCACCCGTTTCCATTTAATCAACCCTTTAGACAGTAATAAATTAAACAAAAAAAAGTATACAATAAAGTATTTAAACAAATAAAAAAAACTCAACGAAGACAAATTAAGAATACTGGGGGGAGAAGGAAAGTACGATTTAAAATTGGACAAATCGTTATGTGTAAAGATTTTCGTTAATTAAACGAGCCTGTTTGGACAAAGTGTAAAATTGAAAAAAAAGTAGGACCATATACGTTTATTGTAAAAGTGTGTGATTCACCTCTTACTTGGAAGAGACACGTAAACCAAATACGCGAGTGCAAATTGTTCGACAATAATAATTTAATCGGAATTGACTTAGAAAATAAAATTGTAAACAGTGATAAGTTAAGCACAGATTTTGATTTTACTTTGGCTAAGGACATGTTAAACAAAACAGAAAATGTAACCACTAGTAATGAAAATTTGAGCACGAATCTAATTTCAAATAGTAATTTTGAGAACAGTATTCGTACTGAAATTTTAGACCGACCACAACGTGTGCGCAGACAACCAGACCGATTTGGTTACGAAAATTAATTTTATTTAGAGCGCGGGGAGTTGTAGTGTCTGGAGTCGGCGTACACAGACTTATGTGTAAGTGCGCAATATATTTATCACGCACCTCGTAGTTGTAGATTTTACCAGTATTAAAATGGCTTTGTATTAGATCAGCTGTAACTTGTGAGAGAAATAAATTTTTAATTATTTGGGTAACCACCTGTTTTATTTTTGAGTGTGAATACACTACAATAATGAAATTCATTATGCTTTCGCTGCGGATGTTTGTTCAAGAGTCACATTGCACGCCTAGGAAATTAGCATTGACTATCAACGCATTTGAGGAGGTTTCCACCTCTTGATACACATCGCTCCATAACGAGTGTGATCAAACATAACGATAGATAGATGGCCGAATCCTACTAAAAGCTTCAGTCCAGTATTTATTCTCAGTAATACTGAGATAAGCCCCAGTGACAAAAATTTTCGTTGCCAAATATTTCCATACCATTTTTTTCGAGTCCGACATATGATCAACAAAAGAATTCATGGTTGTGGTGGTTGATACAAAGGAAGCAGATGTATGAGGGCGAGGGTGACTATCAGAGCTTGAAGTTGATGGTGACATTGAAATAAGAAATATCTCTTCGTAGTAGCCGCCTTTAGGATTTGGAAATGGTATTGTTGTTATTTCTACAAAAGTAGACGAAGAATTCGAGGCACACACTGGCTCAGGCGACGATAGTTGAGTACACGATTTGGAACATTTCATTACTGATTTTATGAGTTTTTTATGATTCTGGAAAAAACCAGATGTCAGTATCAAGATATCAAAATATGAAACCTAACTTAAAAAAGTGAACTTCGCCTATTTTCAGCATTGTAATCAGTTAGTAGTTACTATATTGTTCTGAAGAAAATACAATAACTTATGTTTAGACCCTCGCTTCTAGTTTTTATTTATTTATTTATTTTTTAAATCATATTTCACATTCGTTTAATTATTGATCTGTACAGTTCTATACTTCATAATGTATGTGTATATTAATATTGTAATTAAGTTTTATTAGGGTTTGAAGCATCCTTCTCAAATATTATTGTTCATTTTGCACTTACATTTAATATTCATAAGTTCTTAGAATTTAGGCATCTTGTACTAAAATTTGTAGAAAGCAAATTTACGTTAATCCTCTTTTATTGTTATACAAATTGATTAGATCTAATTTATTATACCCAATATTATTAATGTGAACCTTTTTGATCCGTCCTGGTCATTACAGGTAGATAATACAAATACTTTGTTACCCTCACATCTCAGTTACAATGTAGACTCGAAACAAGAAACACTCACTATTTGTGATACACACCGAACCTTGTAAAATTCAGTTGTAAATATGCTTGTAAATATTGCGATCCTGGTTATTTCTGCTTCCTCAAGTAATCAACCCTCAGATGTGGTGCAACAGCACAACCGAGTGATTTACCCAACAATCACCAACAAATACAACTTACCTGTTTCACTTATTGTACATTCGCAATTTGATTCACAATTTTACTACTTGCATTAATTATATTTATGATAGGAATAATGCACAAATGTAAACTAGACTTAATTTGAGGTTAGGGTAAGATGGTCATGACCGTGGTCGTTTTGGATTGTGACGCGACGGTCTTGTCAGTTATGACCAGCGGTCATGACGTGGTCATATGACCCACTCACATCTGCTTATTTGATAAACATTTCTCTGACGTACCTCAGAATTCACTTTCATGTGGCGCCACTGAGATTAACTACACAGCCAATATCTCTTTCATTTTCGTTGTTCAAATAAGTAATAGCAGTAAGCAACGTCTGACTAACATTCCCTCGTTTAATATATTAATAATATTTGAATGTAAAATATGTGATCGAATCTACGTAAAGTTTATTTAAACCAGAGAGACATACTGTATATTAGAGTTCTGATACATTTTGCATCTTCTATGTTCGTGCGCCTAATCAAAAACTTAAGTAATGGTTTGTTCTAAGATTACAATAAAATATAACAGTTTGCACGCCTCTAGTTGTCATCACGTTTAACGAATGTTGCTCATGTTCAATGGTAAAATAACATATATACAATATTATGTTATTTTACAATATGTAGGTACTAAATTAGAATTTATCGTGTTTACAAGACTACATAATTTAACTTTCACACGCTTAAGACAGAAAGTAGCGAAGCAGGAATTAAACTTGTTAATCTGCCAGATGTTATACTGAGTGTTATACGTTGGAGAAAAATGACTATATTTATTTGAATGTAATAAATATGCATAATAAGTAATGTTGCGATCTTCACTATGGATTTGTGAATTTAATGTGTTGATTTTTTTGCAGTATACATATCTGTTTTGTACCATCGGCATGCAAAGTAAAATTATAGTACATGAGCTAGATGGCTTCTTCAGTACTTCAATCATTTTATGATCTATCAGATATTTATGTCCTTTAATGAACGATAACGATTCACAAAATCGACTTCCGGCAGGGCACCTCTCGTTAGTACGTAACCAAAGAAGATGAAGTTATATGTAGTACGTGATCGTTAGCAGTTTTTTTTAGATTGAGAATATTTATTTAAACATTTTGACTAGAACACTACTCCTAGAAAGAATAAGCTCATGTTAGTTAATTAATCTGAAAGACAAATGTTTCCTAAAGAAGGCAATCATATAACCTATTGCTACGCACTCCCGCCAGACTGCTCGTCTTACATTGGGAAAGTGGCCAATTATTTTTACTGATTGTGTTATTTAGTTACAGCCCTCTAGATACAAAAAACAGAGTTGGTTCTTGGTGATGTGTCAACTGGAAAAAAAATATTGTAAACACCCTCTCATAGAAGGCTGAAAATATTAATGGGCGTAACACTAACCAGCATGAATTTTTAACTATCATAATCACAAGATTAAATGTATATTACTAACATTTGTTCTAAATATTTTGAGGTTTTGCTTTTTCGCGCCTTTTATTAAAAAGTCCATCTATAGTGCGAAAAAGATTCTTTAATTCCGGTAGATATAATAACTAGATCATATTTAAGGTATGTGACCTTCTGCAAGGACGCGTAGAAAAGTCTACTATGTCGTTTAAAAATTTCACTAAGACAAGTATACCCATATTAAGAAATTCGAAATTGGTCTAAAGACCAATTTCGAATTTCAAAGCAAAAATGGGAAACTGTTTAAAAACAATCAGCCATAATTTTTGGACTCGGATCCTGCATGAAATGCTAAAGTACAAATATGTATTCAATTTCATCAAGACTGGATCATCTTTTGATATTTCAATATGGTGAAACTAAATAACAGTCGAAATTAATAGATGTAAATCTCAATGGACACTACCTCCAAAGTCAACAATTATTGTGGCATACTTTATCAAAACATTTCAATTTCCATCGCTTTAAAATATTAATAATTTATTTTATACTAATAAACATCAACTAAGAAAAAGTACAACATTCAAAAAATGTCCATTAAATTCAAAGTAAGACTTGATTATCTAAACGATGGAACTTGTCTAGTTTTGATAAGCTATATTCAACAAACTTAAATCTTTGAGATCGAGCCCATGCAGACGTCTATTAAAACCTCTTTGGCCATAAACCAGATTTCCCAATTTCAATCAATTTGACGTGGACTACTTTTCTGCAAATCACGTGCGTGTTTTTTGTGTACGATTGAAGATCGTATGCAAAAATAAATGAAATGTTTCTAATTTTATTTATTTCGTATATCAATTTTAACGTTTTAATAAATTAACATACTAGGTTTTAAGTTAATTAAATAGTAATTTTGTAACCAATTAGTATTCCAATTTTTGGTACATATAATATGAAAAAATTATATAGTAAGGTAGGATTTTATTTTAGTTCTACTCAAAACCAGAATCACACCACACACCGGCATCGCTATTTCATTTCGGTCCAAGTCACTGGTGAGTACGTAAGTAGTCTAGATTGCCGTGATTTATGTTCGATGCAATTAGTTATCTCATACAAACTTCATGTAACGATGAGTTTCCAAAAAGCCACCTAACTCCCAGACTATAAAGAAAATATCATTCCTAAAATAAGATTCCATGCGTTTATGCTTTATTCCTCCTCAATTTCCAGAATTTATTTAAATCTGACTTTGGCGTGTGGTGTGTTTAGTCACATATGGGATCTGTAACATGATAAATTAATCCTTGAAGAGTTCGTTGATAATTATTTTCTATAAGACCATGATGTGCTCAAGTTACGTACACAAAATATTATTAAATTAATATGTTTTTATTACATTTGTTTCATTTATTTATTTTTATTAATGCTTCTATAAAATGTGTTTTCAATAATTTTATAGAACTAATGTATTTATGTGCCATCTTTACCTGAAGTTTGTAAGGTCTAGAAATTTTCAGAGAAGAGAAACAACTTTACAATGAAATACAGTAGTCAGTTAAGAAGAATGCTGTATTCTGAAGGGAACTAAATGCTGGTGTAGTAAATAGTTACTTACCGCAGATGTCCGTAAGGTGGCAGCTCATTTCCTTTTCATAACATAAATTGGATTCTTCGTCCTCACTGCTTCTACAGTCAGGTACTCCGTTACATACTTTGTTTTTTTTAATACATTCTCCCAATTTACATCGAAATCCATCACAATATGAAGGGTCCACTTCAAGCGGCGCCTGTTCTAAATAAAGTAAAATAATTATTTTCAACACAAAAATATTATACTATTACTTATTATTATACACTTAGGGCGAGCTCTATACACCGAGTTTAAACCGAATCGGATAGAAAAATAAAATCTTAACAAATGAATCTGATACAGAATTAAATTGTAAGTGAAAAGAGATGCCTACTACACAATTTGTCAAAAATGGGCATTTTTCAAGTCATAACGATTTGAAAATTGAGATTTTACCATTTAAAAATTGGTACTTCGAGGCCGTTTTTGGCAAATAACCCAAAAACTGTTATATATGATTATTAACTGGCGTAGCACAAAATAGAATACTATATGATGACCAATACGTTGATTTTTTCCCTCTTTTGGACGGTGAATTTTCCCAAAAATATTAAAGCTGGCGCTCGAACATACATAAGTCGAGATATAAAATTTAAATCTCAAATATCACAAAAATTATTTATCAATCTGACTTTAAAAATACTTGTGATAAAAATTAAAAGTCTTGAAATTCTCATTAAAGCGTGTTTTTATTAACCGTACAACTTTAGAAATAATGATGTTCTGTGTGTATGTTTTGTAATTTTCTCTTTTTTAGTAGGGGCTTGCTGCTATGGCCCTAGATTAAAAATTAAAAAAGCCTTAATGGTTTGTATTATTACACAGTATTACTAATATGCTCCAATATTCTAGAGTATTTTTGAAGCACTCATTTTACAAGGTATATCTACTATTATAGAAAAACTTCGTGATTTTACTGGAAAAATTCTGCAAATGACGCAAAAACTGTTATACATCGCTTTATTAACTTTAGATTTGTATGCTATAATTTTATTTGTAAAAAAAAAAATTCCAGAAAAATAACGACATTTTTCTTTAGTTTAAAGTATAAAATTTTCTAAAATGAGCGCTTCAAAAATACTAAAAAAAACTGTGTATTAACCAAAACTAAGGATTTTTAAAATTTTTATTATCTGGCCAATAGCAGTAGGAAACTTACAAAAAATTTTTTTTGTCTCGCACATAATGTTATTTTCAAAGCTACGATACAGGGGTATAAGAAGACAGGCTTTAAAGAGAATTTCAAGACATTTAATTTCTATCATATGTATTTTTAACGTAAGAGATATTTGAGATTTAAATATTATATCTCGACTTATAATCGCTCGAGCGCCATTTTTAATCCGTCATTCTTTATATTTATTTTATTTATTTTATTTATTTTATTTATTTTATTTATTTTATTTATTTTATTTATTTTATTTATTTTATTTATTTTATTTATTTTATTTATTTTATTTATTTTATTTATTTTATTTATTTTATTTATTTTATTTATTTTATTTATTTTATTTATTTTATTTATTTTATTTATTTTATTTATTTTATTTATTTTATTTATTTTATTTATTTTATTTATTTTATTTATTTTATTTATTTTATTTATTTTATTTATTTTATTTATTTATTTTATTTATTTTATTTATTTTATTTATTTTATTTATTTTATTTATTTTATTTATTTTATTTATTTTATTTATTTTATTTATTTTATTTATTTTATTTATTTTATTTATTTTATTTATTTTATTTATTTTATTTATTTTATTTATTTTATTTATTTTATTTATTTTATTTATTTTGTTTGTTTTATTTATTTTGTTTATTTTATTTAGTGCTGTCGGTGATATTATTTTCAAATCATTCTTACAATTTAATTCACTATCATATTCATCAATTATTTTTTGTATTTTCTGCCTACCCTCCGGGAGAACCATCCCCAAATAAAAGCCGAAATTAATTCACAGTCCTAACAAGGCATTATAGAAAGAATAGTGGAAAATCTATTCACTGGTCAAGAATTCCGATGTTTTGTCTTCGCTGACTCAGAGTACGTAAGCGACAGAAGCAAAACATATATTTTTATTGGAAAGACACTAACAGGCATATTAGTGGGAGGCTTAAAAAATCTCATGGGCTTGGAATGATGAAAGCAAGCGATCTATTTAATCTGATAAAAGATATAATAATAACACTAAATCACTTCTTAGTCGCTTATCCCCTACACCATCATAGTGAAATGTTTTGTTGAAATGTACGCCTAAATGAATTAAGAAAATGAGCCGGAAGATCATGGCTATAACAACAATAAGAAATGTTATCATTAAAAACAACCGTCTATCGACAAGTATTTCAGCGTAATAATAAATAAAACCACTAAAGAAATAATCGACTGATTAGTGTTTTGCTTATTTAACAAATCATTTTGTTAATTTAACGCATAGTGCGTTAATTCGATGTATAAAATAAAAAATTAAGGCGTCACAGCATTTTTGTCGGGATACAGGAATCTAATAACGAGCATTTTACAGCCGGCTGTAATCAAGTTGAACAAATTTATTTAGCGATAATTTTCATGGAATCCTACTAGAGAAATTTCTCTTGTTCGTTACTTAAAGTATACGTACTAATTAGTAGTGGTCTTCAGTCTCAAGTGGTGACTGTATTGTTAACGGTATATGTAGTATAAACGAGATATCTGTGGATGCAAGTCCTTTTGTTCATTGGTTCATTGCGCCCAAGTCAAGATGAATATGAATATAATATATTCAGTTGTTTATTTAGTAATTAAATATTGTTTTAGTGACACCAAAAAGTAGTGGATAAAAGTTAAATTAAAAATTTTAAAAACTAGAAAATAAACCTCTTAAAGAGTAGCAAATAATTTATATTCATTTGCTAGAAACACTGGCTATTTTTTGTTGAGCTGTGAATTAACAGTTTTCGGTTAGGTAGGTAGGTACATTATTTGTTTTACTATAGATACCATTATTCAAAAGAAAATCATAAGTGCGTTCATAAACAGAGTGATATGAACATTTTTTTCCTACGAGCGATATTGCCGGATTTAGAAATGTGCCGATCGAAAGCAATTATTTTATTAAACGAGGATAGATGCGTTTCAAATTATTCAATAGATTTTTGTACTAGTTGGTTGCCCATCCTTAGAGACGAAGTAAGTAAAAATAAGATAAATATAATTTAATGTCTCTCAAGTGACTATGGCAATACATAAACAAAGAACTGTCATAGTTGACGGCCAAAAAAGTTTTGAGAACGGAAGTAGATTTTCTTCCGAAACGTTAACGGCCTATAGTTTTCATTCTCATTTTTTAGTTTATAACATTGTTCTAGTTTATATATTTTTAGGTGTGGGACTTTTTGAAACAGTCAGTTATTAAGAACCAACATCTGTCTGATCCGTTTGGTGCAGAGGTTTTTTCATTAAAAATTTTCAAATATTTTTCAGTGGCAAAATACCCAACAAAAAGTAAAAGAATGTATCTACCTACCTAGCTGAAAACTATTAATCCACGGTCAAATAATAAATTTACGGGAAAAGAAATAGCCAGTGCTTCTAGCCAGTGGATATAAATTATTTGTTCCTGTTTAAAGGTTTATCTTTTTGTGTCGGGGTTTTTAAAATATTTAATTTAATTTTTTTCCATTTATTTTTACTAGATTAACTTAAACCCATCAAGTTCAAGATATTTTTAAAATTGCTTAAATACATTTCAGTTAAACTTTAGTTTAATATGTGAAACAACACCGGATCCTTCGCCATTTTTTAGAACACAACCTCTGTTACACTAAGTGTTTAACAATGAAATCTGAAAATCTTGGAAACAGTATATTCAATTCAAGAAACGATTAATGGAATTACATACAAATTGGGGGCCAAACTTTATTTTCAGTTTTTTTCAACCATCAAGAAGTGATCCTGCGATTTTTCCTCAATAAATATATGATGTTACTTTGTATAAGTATATTACAGAAAAAAACTGGCGGTGTTTCAAAAACATTTTTAAAAATTACATTTTTTTACCTCCCGTTTCTTTAGAAGAATTGAGAGTCAATATTTTCTCAAATACCCTGTACGACATATATTTGAGCCATCAAAATTGGATCAGCCAATTACGAGAGAATTGTTTTTTTTTAATTCTTCTAATTTTTTAAATAAATTTTGCAGGTATTTTTCTTAATGGGCACGGGGGGTAAATTACTCCTAGAGTGACAGAAAATTACGTTCTAAATATGAACAAATTGAAGCGGGGCAGCCAACCATGCATTTGCGGCTAAAAAGAATCTTTACGAATTTCAAATTAATGAATACTTACTCATTATATCCACAATTCTATTTCTATAAAAAGTTATGTCAGTGTATTCTTTAAACAATGAAAATCCGCAGTAACCAGTTTCTTCATAATAAACGGCTGCAGGATACCAACCACTACCGAAATCACAGACAATAGTTCCACTCCAGGGCATGGAATTCTAAAACACTTATTCTTAGTATCAGAATTATATAATTCAAATTATAAAATACCTGGCAGTCCAGAAAGGCTTTGCTCTCAAAACATCTATATCCTTTACGACAACTTTCTAAGGGAGTCAAAAATACATATTTGAATTCATTTTCCTCTAAACCTACTGCAATGCATTTTTCAATTCGACCATATTTCCTAAACAAGTAAATAAAGTGATAAAATCTAATATATACAGTCAAAACATCGAAAACGATAGTTTTTATAATTTTGAAAATTCACACTACCTAATAGGTTAATCATAGCGCAAGAGGGGCATAGTATCCTATCATGTTAAGAAAGACATATAGTCCAGTGTTTGACGGTCTTTCGCAGAAAGACCGCATAAATCGATAATGGGATCAATTCCAAACAAAAAATGTTCTATGAAGTCTTAATAAAAAAAATCAATCAATCAAATAAAACAAACCTTATGTTTTATCAAAAGAAATTATCAGGAACAAAATTGAAGCTTATAAAATAAAAATCCTGATGTTTTTTTTCATTTCTGTAGATGCAATACGAACCGAGTTAGGGCTCGTTGAAGGTGACTGTTGGTTCGCCGAAAATTGAATTCCAACCTTTCAAAGCTAAATAATGGAAAACGAATTTTTGGAAAAAAATTTGTCAGACCCTTTTTAAAGTAGGTGAAAAGACTTTTATAACGAACTTTAGTAAAAGTCGTTTCTATAAAAACTTACGGAGTTACGATGAAAATAAAATGGTTGTCTCGTTTTATCGGAGGAAAAATCAGCAATGAAACCAATGGCTTAACTCCCCTAATTTTTAATATATCCAATCGCCCCAAAAACCATTTTGTAGGGAATTTAAAGAGCAACGAGGTCTGTAAAGGTGAGTTTCCTTGAACTCCTCGATTTTGAGATATCTGAGTTTAAAGGGCTCAGGGAAGGTGGTTCTCGCATTCATATGCGAACTTAAAACGGTGCTATCTCAATTAATTGTCATCCTAGAGAAAAAATAAAAACAATGTTTTTTCAAACTAAAAACCTAAATTTCTGTACGCTTGCACTTTTTACGTATCTTCTTTAGTTTTTGAGTTATGGTGAAAAAAAAATAACTTCAAAAATCATTTTAAAATTGAATCAAACTTTTTTCAAATATAGGCATTCTAAACCGTTCAAACTTCTAGAACATATTGTCAGTACATAAATAAAGTAAATTGTAAATGTATTACGTTTAATTTCAATTCTTGCGGTTAAACCATTGGTTTCATTGCTGATTTTTCCTCCACAGAACGAGAAAACCATGTTATTTTCATCATAACTCCGTAAGTTTTCATGCGACCGACTTTTACTAAAGCTCAATTTAAAGGTCTTTTCAAGTACTTTAAAAAAAGCTTCACAAGTTTTCCTTCAAGAACTCTTGGTTTTTCCGTTATTTAACGTTGGAAAGTTCGAATTCAGTTTTCGACGAACAGACACCTTCAACGAGTCATAACTCGGTTCGTATTACATCTACACAAATAAGAAGAAACCAATCGATCTGTGATTTGATAAGCTTTAATTTTATTTTTGTTGATTTTTTTAGATAAAACGTAAGGTTTTCGAGTTATTCGTGAAAAATCGCTCTAGAACATACATATTCTAGATGAAGTCAACATATTCAATAGCGAATATTTCGAAAAATATTGATTTATCGGAAAAGTATTATAGAACATTTTTTGCTTAGATTTCATCCCCCTATCGATTTCTGCGGTTATGATGAGTGTTCTCATTTCTACCCCCGATAAGGGGTAAAAGCGCACATCAGCACTACATAACTTTTGTTTCTTGAGCCATTCCCTACTTACTGTCCAAGTTTCACGTCAATCGGTGTTATCCTTAAGAATTCTGAGGTAATAACCTATTTTTACCGTCAAACCCTGGACTAATAGCAATACTAATGTATCCAAACTCATCTATGAAATAATGTATATAATGTATGTAACTATTTGTTAAGAATACACACAATATACAGTCCTGTAACCAGGGTGGTGCCAGGGCACCTCGGCATCCCTTGTGAAAATTTGTGAACTCCATGGAGAAATTTCAACAGTGTCTCTGTGGGGCTATTTTGCATCATTTTCTAAATTATAAAGGAATTGGCACCACCTGAAATCCGATGAACACTCTCTATTCATTTCTTACTATAGGTCTGAGAATACGCGCGTAGTGCAGTTTCGGAGAGAACTGTGTGTTAGTGATCCTATATTATTAATATTTTGGCTTTGTTCATATTTTCCTTGATATTTTCTATTTGAAACATATCTCAGTGTTTCCAAAAATAAGAATAAATAATCAACTTCTGTTACAAATAAATAGTAAATAACCACAAATTAAAATAATTTTAAAAATTTTGTAGAAGAGAAATAAATTTTTTTCTCAGTCAATATAATAAGTGTATGAATTTTGTTTAGTTGCACCCTGTAATTCATTTGAATACGTTGACGATTTAAATTTAAGCTGCTTATAACGTAGTTTCCACAAACACCAGAACATTTGAGCAATACTCTCGAACACTAACACTCGGTGCGGGTTTCACCAACAACGTTGGCATCATCGGAAGATGATTAACATCAGTTTTAATCATCACCCGATGATGCCAACGTGGTTGACGAAACCTACTTCAAGGGCAACGCCCAGTCCCTTCCGGATTAATCTTAAGCATATATCCTTATTCCCGCCCACTTTGCGGCGTTACGCGTTGTTGAATTGGGCAACATTAACACACGCCTCTGAGACTATGAAGTTTCACCATGTATTTCTTATAGGTTAATGACATTTTTTTGTAAATTCGCAATAGAATCTTTAAATTGTAGTGTAATAATAATCACACGCAAGTTTCTTCTTCAAAATTGTCCAGAGAATTCGAAATAATAATTACTTTTCAAATTAAGCTATCATAAGACCCTTTTATAGGACCCCAAAATGAGTCCATGCTAGCCAAAGCATAGTGTTTTGTATTTTTAACGCTTATTATTGTTTATTTACGATTTTTACACAAATTATTATTAATTAATAACAATCTAATTTTTGCTAATATATCAACGTTTTCAAATTGTTCAAACAATTTAAATATATTTAACCAATTACATTCTGCTATAAATTTGCAACATTTCCGCTTTTCCTCAATTTGGGAAGTTAGTTATTTAATTTTATTTTAAGTTTGCTAATGGAATCTGCAATTTATTTAAACAATTTTTGTTGTTCATTACTACCTCTCTACAGAATAAAACTTCAATATTTCTTCCATTCCTTTACTGATATTTAAAGTACAGAACATTGTTTAAACAACCGATAATTGGTTATACAATTCCTTATTGATTATCGATTAAATGTATTTTCTAAATTTGATCAGAAAGTCGATGCAAAGTTTAAAAGTTTAACCGTAATACTCTATTTTGAAAAGAGTTGCTAATAGAGAATAATGTAAATATAGTAATCATAAAAAAAATCAAGTTTTTTTCTTGAATATCCTTAGATTGTCATAAAACGTTGAGATTTTAAATCTGAGTGAAAATAATTCAGTCTGTCGGCCCGTCGGTCTGTAACTTTTATTATGTGCCCGTTTTCTTATGAACTCAACCGATTTAAGATATTGACTTGAAATTTGGTACACACATGTATTTGTATTATGACAGACATACAGTCAAACAACGGGACAAGCGAAATAAAAGTGTTCATAAAAGCTTTTAAAAATAGGATCAGAGTACCTTTAATTTTATTCGATGCAAAGGGTTACATTGTATTAAGAATCAGAACATTAGAATTATCTCTCGTTCCAACTACAATGGATTGACTGAAAAATAGGGTATCTCTTAGAGTTAAGTTGCCATAATAAATTGTCAACAGCAAAAATATAATTGAACTGCCAATGTGGAGTAATATTTCTTTTTCGTGAAACCTCCTTAACCATCTTTAATGAGCCTTCAGTGTTCTAGATTATTCACACTTATAAGACAAATGACTCAAAGACAAGTCAGTTTGGTGCCATGAACAACAATTTTTCGCATTTAGAGAAAATTGAAAACAAATCAATAGACTTGAATCTTTTCGTTAGTTAATACAAGAACTTAATTTCTTTATAGGACCTTAAGTATACTTAAGGTTATTTTAAGAAATTAAGAAAGTAAGTTTATTGATTGATTGATTGATTGATTTGCCAGCGTAAGGTGGGCATTGCTGCCAATTCCGGTGCAGGGAGATTTGTTCCACCACGCAGCCCGATCGCCCACCGATCATCCCACCGTGTGCCAGAACAAACCCCCAGTGCTTTTATATACCGCCGGACCAGCTGCATACGCTGGATTGGACATTGGACATGCTTGTTGTCAGCAGCGAGAGCCGCATGACGCATGGGGTAGGAGTATAGGATGGAGCGTGTAGGTGTTTGTGAGATGTTTCTTCTTGTTTTCCTTCTGTCTTCATCGGATGGAAAGTGTAGGCGTTTGTGAGATGCTTCTTTTAGGTTTTCGTGCTTCTTTTCACTTTCAGGTTTTTGTGATATGCTTCTTCTTAGTTTCTGTCTGTGATCATCTTCTCTCCTATTCTACTTCTGAGTTTTCTGTTTCTTCTGTTTCTGAGTCTGGCAGTGTGTATATCCTTGATATTTCTTTATTGTATTCCATTTTTTGTTGTGCCAGCTTTTCCCAGTGTGTATAATCCTTTCCTAGCTTATTCATAATCTTCTCGATTTTTGTTATCCATGTGTAGCATGGCCTCCCTATTTTCAGTTTGTTGCTGTTCATTCGCAGCGCTTTCTTTAGTAGGTGTGTCGAGTCCCGTCTTTGGACGTGTCCCCAGTATTTCATTGCGTATGATTCTATTCTTTTGATTATTGTTCTTCCCTCTAGTAATGTTGACGTTTTCTGTCGTTTTTGTGGTTTTCCTGTTTTTGCTAGCAGTTGGATAATGTCCCTTTCAGCTCTTCTCAGGCTTCTTCTGTTGGCCTTTGTCGTTGCTGCGTTTTTGACTCCATATATCATCGTAGGCATTATGATGGTCGTGTATATCTTTTTGGTTAGGCACCATGGTGGTTTGTTGTCCTCAATGAAGGGTAGTAGAGCTCTTGTGACTCTGTAGGCTGTTTTGATTCTTTCCCTTACTGTTTCCCTCCTTTTTAGTTGATTCGTTAGGTATGTTCCTAGGTATTTCATTCTATTCGTGGTTCTCAAGGTGTAGTCTCCTATTTTGTATTCTTCCCCACTTGTTGGACTTGTTTTTGTCAATGGGTCTTGGACCATTATAAGGCTCTTCTTGAAGTTTATTTTCATTCCAGAGGAATCCAGATGTGGTGTCATGTTTCTTAGAAATTTAACGATGTCTTGTTCTTCCTCGGTGATGATGAGTATATCGTCGGCGTATGCAAGTACGATGGGGGGCTTTATCGTTCCATCGTTTCCATTGAAATTCTGATTCTCCTTTATTGTGCTTTCTATCACTTGGTCCAGGACTGTGGTGAATAGTCGGGGGGATAGGGGACATCCTTGTTTGACTCCTATATTCTTCATTTTTGATTCCGTCGTCTGTCCAAACCATTGTATTGCAGTGTTTTCGTGTAGGCATGCTTTTATTATTCTGTTTATTAAGTAGTGCGGTACTCCCCTGTTGAGCAAAGTGTTGACTATAGCCTCATGCCTTATGGTATCAAATGCCTTTTGGAGGTCAATTGAGACTATATATAGTTTTGTTCCTTCTTTCCACTTTTCTTCCAGGATCCATTTGGTGGTGTACATATGGTCGTCTGTTGATCTACCCTTGATAAATGCTGTTTGATAATCTGTTAGTTCGCCGATGTATTTTTCCATTTCTCTGAGGAGGAATTGTGCGTAGTATTTGTACCCTACACTGCAGAGTGTTATTCTTCTGTAATCGTCCACGTTTTGTGGTGATTTGATTTTAGGGAGCGGTATCTGTATGGTTGTGTTCCACTCCTCAGGCAGGGGTGTGGTTTCCGTCCATGCGTTGGTGATGATTTCTAGGGTTGGCTGTTTTATGTTGTCCGGTCCATAGTATACTAGTTCGTTATTTATTTTATCTGTTCCCGGGGCCGTGTTTCTTTTATCTCTGGCCATTATTTCTAGTAGTTCGTCTTTTGACGGTGGCTTTCCCAGTGGCCAGTGGTCCATTTCTTGTATTGGTTCTATTTGACTTCTCTCCGCGTTTCCTTCTTCTAGTTTCCTGACCCAATGCTGCAGTGGTATGTATTTTCTTGGCTGCGTATTGTTGTTTCTCCTGTATGTTTTAAGGTGTCTAAAAGTTTGGTTTAATCTCTGTCCTGCTGGAGTGGATTCTATGTTTTCGAAGAATTCCCTGCATTTTTTCTGTTCGTGCTTCCTCTCTGCGTCTCTTTTTTCTTTCCCCGCTTCTATTATCTTTTTGTCTATGTTCGGTGTATATTGTTTTCCTGTGGCCTTCATTTTCTTTAGTTTTTCGTAATTTCTTTTCATGTCTTTTCTTGTTGGGCTCATAGGGGATTTGTTCCTTTTCAACGTTTTCCTCGCCGCTATTTTCATTTTTAAACCCATTGTTGACCAATTTAGTTCTTTTCCTGTTAACTGTTTTTCTATCTCCTCCTGGTATTTCTTTTTTATTTCTTCGTTCTGTAGCAGTGAGATGTTCCATGTGTCATTTGATGTTTCGTTGTATCTTTTTTTTGCTTCTTGTTTCTTTATTACTAGTGTTCCATATAATATTTTGTGATCTGTTTTGACGTTTGTTGCTTGTTTTGCCTTAATGTTTTTGACCCTGTCCCTTATTTTTCTATCCACTAGGATATGGTCTATTTGAGAGTTGATGTTTCCTTTACTCCAGGTATTAAGGCAGGTTAGGTTCTTGCTCCATGTGTTTCTAACTGTTAGATCGAACAGATGTGCCAAGTTTTTAGCGAACTTCCATTATCGTTTGTCCATGTGTGAAGTAAGGTTTTTCCTATGATATTCTTGTTTTCATGTGTTTGGTCGTCCTTTCCTATATGCGCGTTGAAGTCTCCTAGTATTATTATGTTCATTTTTCTATTCCTATTTCTTCTAGTCTCTTGGGTGATCTGTCTGAATACTCGTCCTGCCCGTTTGTCGGAGGGCACATGTACTCCTAATATGCATATGTTTTCCTTTCCAATTTGTAAGTCTGCCATGGTTATGTTTTCGTTTACTTTTCTTGTCTTTATCTGGATAGGGGTGTTCCGTCTTATTGCCCATGCGACTCCTCTGCTGGTTTTTTTTGTCCCCTCCACTTAGATGCCATTTGTAGTTTTGAGTAACTGCAGTTCCGTCTATCATGTATGTCTCTTGTATGCATGCAACGTGTATGTGTTCCATCATAAGAGCCTCATCGATTTTTTCTCTTTTCTCTCTCGTTATGCAGCCTCTGACATTCCATGTCGCCAAGATGATGTCATCGTGTTGTAATTCTTGACTGTTGGCTTCCTCTGTTCTTTGTGATATTTGGTACATGTTT
Source organism: Stenurella melanura (assembly GCA_963583905.1). Classification (NCBI taxonomy): domain Eukaryota; kingdom Metazoa; phylum Arthropoda; class Insecta; order Coleoptera; family Cerambycidae; genus Stenurella; species Stenurella melanura. The sequence continues at coordinate 90,966,489 of OY757313.1, read as the reverse complement.
ATGTGCGTTGCTTCCTCTAATTCTGGGCGGGGTGTTATTGCCCCAGTTCGAGCGTATGTTTCTTCTGGTTGTTCTGCTTCATGTTTTTCTTGTGCAATAATCACGCTATCGTAGTGATTTCTTTCGTTTCCGTGCTTCCTATATACTATCTCTAGTGGTGTGTTCTCTCTTCCCTGTTGGTTAGTAGGATGGAAGATTATATGCTCTCCTTCTTCTTGATGTACTATTATTGTCCTGTTTTTCATATTTGCTGTTGCTGCAATTGTTTCCTGCCCCCCCCAAAAACCTTCTCTTCTCAGATCTCGAATGAACGCATTTATTTTTCCCGTATTAGAGTTGTATCTATTGTAACGGGGTGCTAGTTCATGGATGGATGCCTGCATGAATGGCATGAAGTGGTCTAAGTGATTTTCGATATAATCAGCTACTTGTTTTCGTAGGGTTTTCGTCGCATTGGTATGTGCCTGTGATGTTATATTTTCTCCCTCCAGTTGGTGGCTTAATGCTCCATATAGACAGTTTCCGTCGCCGTCGATTTTTTGTACCAGTAATTGATGTGTTCTCGTTTCAACGTCCTGTATTAGTGTGTCCATCTTTTGCCCAGTTTTTCAAAACCGATATTAGCTTGCTGTAAGAGAGTGTTTTTATTATGTTATCTGTATCGCGGTAAAATAACTTTTTACAGCGAGTTGCAAATGAGAAAGTGGCCCGAGAGAAACCTCCGCACACCCTGTATATTGTTTTGGTTTTTGTAGTGCCTAATTCCAACTGTCGCTTTCCAATGGGAATAAAATAGGATATTATAAAAGTAAAGTAAAAATAATACTAAAAAATACCAACATACAAACAGAAACAATAAATTACAAATTATGGATCACTCATTCAGTCAATTAAATATATATATCTTATCTTTTTCTTGTAGTTTGCTGGTGATGTCTGTTGGTTTCATTAACCTCCACTTCATGCGAATTGTTTATTTACACTTTCCAAGAAAGCATTGGTTCTCAGCCCCAACGTCTAGGTACAGACATTTATATCACTTGACACTGAATATTTATTACCCTGGTCTTGAGAGCCCTCGCTTCAAGTCTTTCTGGGAGATATTTTAACACGCCGCACTTACTTGTTTATTTCTTATATTACAGAAAGCCCTGTACTAGAAATAATCAAATATTTATTCCGTATAAAGTTTGTTTTTTAACTATTTCACTTCACGAGATGCAAAATTTCTTGACCTATCGATGGTCTAAATTTCATATAAATTAGCGTTTTAACCTATATTTATGAGCTATTTTTGAGAGCTTTTATTGGAAGCGTCTGTTCACTTTGAGAAACTCAACCGATTAAGAAAGTAAGTTTATTATAATAAACTACATATTTTTACTCGTACTACCTAGTATGTAGATTAGCAGGTTTGACATATCTATTGAAAATTATACTTTCTTCTAGTCGCAATAATATTAAATCTTTTCTTTCAATTTGAACTGATTCTGTAATTCGTATAATTTGCTCATGGGGACCCTCGATTTCCAGTTCTGCTCTTCCTTTCCCTAGAAGTGCTACTACATAATTTGTTTGCAACCTAAAAACAAAGAATTAATTTCAGATTTAATGGAATATTTTCAGATACGTCCCAAAAGTGACGGTAGAATAACTTCAAAACAGTACAAGACGCTAGGAAAAAGCATTATACGTAGTTTTGTAGATTAGGGAGTACCAATCGCTAAGTACTCAAATGAGAACTATTTCACAAGAACTGATATAATCATTTGTTAAATTATAAGATTAAAATATTTATTTTAAATAGAAAAATGCTTTAATTTAATAATTGAAACCGCAATCGCAACGATATGCTTACTAATTGTGCAATTTGCTAACAACGCAGCATATAAAAAAAAATCAATGATACTTATAAAAAAAAAACAGTAAGGGTATTTACACAGAACTCCCCTCTTTATTTATATCTAAAAAGGTATTTATTAAGAAACAACACGTGAGAATATTGTAACAAAGAAAGCCTGATGAGTTTTGGCCAAAAAAATTATACAGAGTAGTCGTCCGACAGCAAAAATAAATATTAAATCAAAGGTGCCAAATATGGAAGGTTTGCGTAAATACCTTTATAAATTTTCACCATAGTTGAGTTATTTCTTAGGATGATCACCCTGTGTATTTTCAATAGAACTATAATAGGTGCCCTCCTTGCCAATTGTTTTAACTATATGGCAAATATTATTATTATCTATCACATTTTTACTTCCACATCCACGTAGTGGAGTGAAAGTATAAGTAATCGTAAAATTTTCAATTTTTTTTTTTATTTAAATAGTGTTGCGTATTTTCCACCTTTTAGGAAACACCCTGTATGAATCCGTGGGTTCTAAAATAATTTTAACAAGAGATGAACACTAACACTTTATTTAATAATTTACTGATTATACAAAGCTTCTTAAATCACCTTTACATTTTGTTTACTTTATATTAACCTCACTTTTTCGCTAGTAATTTCACTTTAATAAACTTCTTCCTCTGCGCCGGTAATCGCGCCTTATATACTCTGAAATTACCTCCAGATTGACCCAGAATCTTCTTCCACCACTATTAGTCACTATTAGTAGGCATAGGCGTATCATCTCCAGTTCCAAGGGGGTGTAATTCATAACACTGCCCCCTCCTTAAGCCTGATCGTCCCGATCAGGCAACCCAGAATCATCGATGTATTTCGCCAGTCTATCCAAATGCACGATCTTAATCTTGGACTTCTTGCTTCGTTGAATCCGTTAAACGACGTCATTAATTCGGGTAATAACAGTATACGTCCATCCCAAGGCGGTTGAAGTTTCGGTGACCTTCCTTTCTTCCGCTGTGGGTTGTACAGCCAAACCAGATCTCCTGCCTTGAACCCTTCTGAATTACCCTTACCGTCATATCGAGACTTCATTCTGTCACTGGCTAGTGATGGCTCCGCTATATCATTAGCCAACCTCTTGAAAGGAGCTCCGGCGTTGAACTGCTTTTTCACCCTTACTTCCAGTCTGTGGTCCCTTACTGGCTGCACAAATCATGCATTTGCGACATCAAGCCTCCACATCCTGAGGACTTCTTATCCAATAAAATTGTTCTCGTATTTTCTTCAGGGACTTGTTAACACCGAAGTGTCCATCGGATGTCCCATCGTGCACTTCCTGAAGCACCTTTACTACTCGACACTTGGGAATCACTAGACGCATAACCACCTGCTTTCCATCCGGGCTTTCCCATGCTCTCCGCAACAGCCCGTTCATGATTTTCAGTGAGTTCCACTGCGCCCACAGTGCCTTCAGTCCCACTCTTTTGCCGGAAACATCCTTTCATTTTGGACGAGTTCCCCTTTCTTTGGCTCTCAATATAGGCCCAATTTCCTCATCATTCAGTTGCTCTTGTCTGAGCGCTTTGTCTATCCTGTCATCCGGTACCTCCACCTTGACAATGTTGACTGCTCCCGTGACCTGCAGTTTCTTCTGGTGGTAGTACTTGCAATCTTCCTTGCACCTTCTTCCGGATGAAATATCTGCAATTTTCTGGGGTTTTATTTTATCTTCACATCCTGGTAGTAGTGGACTTCTCGGAATGCTTCGAAGCTGGGAAATGTTTACTACTCTCGGGGTACCACGTTCCCTATCTGTAACAGTCTCTCTGGTACCAGCTTCCTCTGATTTTCCCCTCAGATTCAGAGCGTCGGCATCTACTCTCTCCAAGTTCTTCCGTGAACACTCTAGCTGGATATGTCCCAGTTCTCCGCACCTAACGTAACATTTCATACGCCGTCCACTTGGCCTTCCACTAATCTGTTTATTCTGAGTCTCTTCAATCTTCCTAGCATTCACTTTCCTCGAGTTCCGATATCGACAGTCTCGCTTGATATGCTCTGCTCTGCCGCAGTTGTAACATTTAATACCTCCGCTTGGCTTTCCTTGTCTTCCTGCAGTATCCAATTGAGCCAGTAACTGCTTGCACATTTCATACATCTTGATCCACCTAGGCTCCTGGTTCTTCTTTTCTGGTTGCGGTTCTTCGATACTCACAGCTTGTACTCTTGGACTCGGGGCATCCTGAAAGACAGCTTCCACCTCGAGTGCACGTACCAACGCTTCGCTGCTATTCTGGTATCGAGATAACCTGAGGACTCGCCTGATCTTATCATCCTGTATACCATCCAGAAAAGCCTCTACTGCCAGTTGGTCTTGGAATTCCTTCGGTACATCCGGGTAAGCCAGGAGAGCCAGTCTCCACACGGCAGCTTCGAACTCTTGCAAGCTTTCCCCAGCCCCTTGAACACGTGATTTCAGCTGGGTCTGGTACACTCGGGCAAGGTGTTGATCGCCATATCGTAGATCTAAGGCAGCTTCTAAAACTCTAAAGTTCCGTTGTTGGTCTACCGGAATTGTTTGGAGCAATTCCACTGCTTGGCCTCTTAAAGCTACGATTAATGCCTTAGCCTGCTCTTCGTCATTCCAGTTGTTTGCACTCGCTGCTGCCTCAAACTGTGTCTTGTAAGTCATCCAGGAACTTTGACCATCAAAGGAGGGAATTTTCAATCGCTGGCCTGATGATACCACTTGCTGGTTTCCTCTATCCCTCAACTGTTGTTTAAGTTGGTCTATTTCTCCTTTGACTTCTTCTTCGAACTTGTTTACTTTCACTTTGACTTCACCAACTTCTTCTTCGCCCTGGCCTACTTTTACTTCGACCTCATTAACTTTCGTCTTTACGTTACCCATATCTTCCTTAATCTCATTTTTTATTTCTTCAACGACTGTAAACAAGGCATTCTGTTGCGTCTCTATAGCTTTCCTTAAGTCTTCATTTTCCTCTTGACGTCTTCGTTCTTTTTCTTGTCGTCTTCTTTCCCGTTCCTCTGTCTCTTCCTGGCGTTTCTTTTCTTGGTCCATCATCATCTTTTGCATTTGTGCCATAAAGTCCTGCATTTGTTTTTCGGATGACATGCTTCTGGTTGTTATCGGCATATAATTATCAACAAAATGTAATAATCACGCCAATATCGGTAATGGAATTGTCCAGAGAAATCGCAAAACAGCACGAGAAAGTCTTTTATTTAAACTACTATTCAAATAGAAAAGTTCTAGAAAGTTCGCAAAAATGCACTTAATTAACTACACGAAAAAGTCTTGTTCAGAGTCTTTAATCTCTTCTTAGTTCAAAGGATTTAATCACTATCACTAATGTCCTAATAAAATGTTCCAAAAATGTCTCAAAAATGCACTTAACACTATTTTTCTGTTCGAAAATAATCCTCGAACAATGTCCAGCAAATTAGTCCTTCCTGTGTTAGCACTAACTCCGAGAATACTGTCCCAGTCTTCTCAACACTTCCGAAAAATCCTCTTGTTAAAAATGTTGCGTATTTTCCACCTTTTAGGAAACACCCTGTATGAATCCGTGGGTTCTAAAATAATTTTAACAAGAGATAAACACTAACACTTTATTTAATAATTTACTGATTATACAAAACTTCGTAAATAACCTTTACACTTTGTTTACTTTATATTTAACCTCACTTTTTCGCTAGTAATTTCACTTTAATAAACTTTCTCTGCGCCGGTAATCGCGCCTTATATACTCTGAAATTACCTCCAGATTGAACCAGAATCTTCTTCCACCACACTCTAGAAAAGTCCATGGCTCTTTCTAGAGTCTTTCCAGTCACTATTAGTAGGCATAGGCGTATTATCTCCAGTTCCAAGGGGGTGTAATTCATAACAATAGGTTTAGAATGTCACGATACGTGGAAATTTTCAATTTGATCGAATAAAAATTGTTTTATTGTCTATTCTTTTTAGATGGTCCACCCTGTATATCTTCCAGTGAAAGTTCACCCATTTCTACGCTAACCATAGCGTCAACTACTACCTACCAAATTTGACTATCCACCGTCAAGTAGTTTTTTAGTTATAATGTCAACAGACAGACAACACACCCACCGACCGATGGACGGATGGATAAACAGACAGACAGACGAACTGAATAGATTGTCGATGATCCATTGAGTACCCGCCCATCAATCAGCCAGAATTTAATTTGATCAAAAATTGAGCTGGAGCTAGAATTTTGAAAATTACGACTCATTAATTTCACAACGTGCGGCCTAGTCAATAAGTTACGTGCAGTACCTGTAACAAATGCCAAAAAAGCCGTTTTTCATTCGCTCGTGCCAAGCCGGATTTCCTATTTAGCCGGCGCAATTTACGATGACCACAAAATGCCAATCTTCCTTTTTCCGTAGAGGCATCATACGATCTTCCACTCGACGTATTTAGTTAGATATTAATATTTGAGATTTATATTTAAATTTAAAATTGGGAGCCATCGTAGCTGATCGCGTTCCCCGAGAGCTAGCGTCACAAAAGTTTGTACTAAATGGACAGGATGTGCCTTAATAGGTTGTCGATGATTCATTAAATCGTCGAGTTAAGCGAATAAAAACAGTTTTTTTTTGGCATTTGTGATAGGTACTGCACGAAAATTATTCTGTTTATTTACAAATAGTAGAAATTTCTGTGATGCTAGCTCTCGGGGTATTATTAGTTTCCTCTTAAACGATTAATTCCGATTTTATTTAAGAAAACCAAGAAAGTCATGGTTTTTCATTTTACAGTTTAGATATATTCGTCCGTCCGTCTATATGTCACAGCCCTCTTATTCCCTCATTTACATACCTACTGAAATGAAATTTGGTATAAAGACGTAAGTTGATGATCCAAAAATAGAAATGAAGAGATTCTTGAGATAACATTTTTTGGAATTGAAAAAATGATCTAAATAATGAAATAATATTTAGGACCGGTTTATCAATGCGATGTTAAAGCTGTCCTATGCTTAAAGCATGGACATATGCATAGACTTTAACCATAGGATAACTTTTATCCTCGCAAAACTTTGCGCACTGTTAAACCGGTCCTTAGATTAAGATTTAATAATGCATTGATAATATCATATCTTTATGAAATTAATAAAAGAAAAATACATTATGCGATTGTGAAGAAGAAGGAGACACGGTACACAATTCACAACATATTTAAATAATGTATTTAGATTATCCTGCATCTGGTATAGTACTACTTAATTAGAGTAGAATATCTATTGATTTTATTGAATGTTTATTATTTAATATTACTAACGTCGAATATAAACCAAAATATATTATTTTTGGAAAACGTACATTGTTATACCCTCGAAACAATTTATAGAAGTAACAATCCACTGCGCGTTAAGAATGATGCCCATGCACCTATATATACCGTCTGAATAAATCACAGCATTCCAGGGTGAAGTATAAAGTTCAACATCGCTGGTAACGTTATCTTGATAAACGTTGTGTACCGAGCTGTCCAAAGATACATTTGAGCACCTAACATACAAGCCACTACACATATCGTTAGGTTCGTTCATATAATCGGTCTGTTTAAAACCATCTATTGTGACGTTTAATGGCTTATCTTTTACTTGATATTTATGGTACCCAATATATTCTTCAAAGCCTAACAAATTGCAAACATTTGTAGCAATGGATGCCTCGTTGTCGGACATGTTTGCACAGAGTGGTCTCCAGACACCAAAACGATTGATTGTAATTATACCACTCATGCTCAGCTTGGGACGTAAATCACTGTCAAGAGTTAATGTTACGCCATTCGTAAGGGCAGCTGAAACAAGAAAATGGCCAAATAAAGATTACATGTTGTAATTACTCAACTGGAAGTTAAATGTTAGGAAAATTTACGATATTATTATGTGATAAAGCAAACATTATTACTGTTTTTGCTATATTAAAAATGACATAAATTACAAATAAGTAAATAATCCACGTAAAGGTAAATTATGTTTACGTAATTATATTCAAATACGAGGAAACAAACAATACAAATTAGTTTTCGCTATAGATAGTTATCTGATGTACAGTTTTGATATGTTACATTTAAAGCTTCTTGGAAGGAACATTATGAAAGGGTCTTGTTGGTTAAGGATATGAAAAGAGCACTGGTGTTTTCTAAAGTTCTTCTGTCGATTGAATGTTGATCTTCCCTAAAGTACTTATATGGGTAATTTCATGTGTCTATCCTCTCTAGTAGGGAAAATATGGAGGTGAAAACCCCTAAATAAGAAAATATTTTTTTCTTTCTCTATTTGAGATATTTGAATGTAGTTGAATGTTAGTCAAACTGCGGTCAAATCTAAGAGAATGCGTTTTTGTAGATATTGCTTTTAACCGCTGCAAACGTGTTTTTATCGGAAAAAGTGAAATAACGTGGCAACGTCGTAGTGTAAGTCCAAAAAATGGCACACCTGGATATAGAACTGTGTCAAATATAAAAATACGAAAGAATATCGAGTGTGGTATTTAAAAAATTCAAGTATTAGCTGGCCACCACTATACGAAACACCCTGTAGATTTCAAATAATTTTAATATATATGCCTCTCTTGGTTTCGTAAAATTTTGATATCAGACATTTTCTAAATTTTCAAACGGATGACCGGCCGACCTATATAGTCACACTGCTAAAAAGCCATGTAGGTGCCCGCCACATGAGAGGTGGAGAGCTGGCTGTACAGATTTCCTGTGAATAAAATACATGAAAAACTTTATGTGAGCCAGAAAGTACTACTACAGACATACGGGGAGCCACTTTTCATATAAGCAAATTTTGCCGGCATCATGGAATTTAGACGCCACTTCCTGTCACGATTTTTTGTGTCATGGAATACATGTATAAAACTTACGTCAAAATGTAGGTTACGAGGTACTTATATAATGAGATGGTAGTTGGGTGCCAGGCTTAATTTGCTCGCAACACTGAGACACCCTCGATTAAAGTAATTTTATTTGTGTTTTCTTAAGTCATCGAATACGTGAATGATTTTTTTAAAGTTAAAGTACAAGCTTTCTAGTTATTAAGAAAATAGGGTGCCTCTTCTTATTTGCCCGCATCCTCCCATTTTGACGTCATTTCCAGTAAAATTCCATGACGCGGGCAAAATTTGCTTATGTCAAAAGTGGCTCCCTGTAGGTCTGTGGTAGTACTTGCTCACTCACACAAAGTTTTTCATGTATTTATTCATAGGAAATCTGTACAGCCGGCTCTCTATCTATAACGGTGAGTGTAAATGGTGTACTTTCAACACAAAAAAAAATGTCAGCGGGTGTCCCGCAAGGGGCCATCCTTTCTCCTGTCCTGTATAGTTTATATACTTCCGACATTCCCCCTCACTCCACAACAAATTTTCTTTTTACGCAAATGATGCCGTATTATATGGGCGGCCATTTTACGCACAAACGGCCACGCAGAAAGTACAATATCATCTGAACAAAATATTACAATTTTGCGAAAAATAGAAAATTAAAATTAACCAAGACAAGACTGAAACAATTACCTTTAACAGAAATTTTACAAACATAACGACTATATAGGTGTTTCAAAATCTCATGAGCCGTGCCCTTGATATGCGCAGACACATAATCCCTCTCGTTGACTAAGTTACACTTCTTAAAATATTAGATTCATTGTTTACAATTCATCCCGAGCTCTTGTTTATGTATACAGCAAGGTAGCTGTCAGGGTTTTCAAAATACACTTATAACCCAGAACAAACTTTGCATTTTGCGCATCTCGCGGTTCATAAGATTTGGAAACCTCTAAGAAAACAAAAAACACACGAGAAAGTGATTGAGGTGAGTAACCCGGTCAAATATCAGGGGGTAACCCTGGGTAATAGGCTGAGTTGCACTCCTCAGATCATATCGACAATTAACAAGATGTACGCGATGCTCAGCAAATTATATCCCTTAATAAATAGAATAATAGAATTAATAAATAGAAAGAATAAGCTTCTTCTCTATAAGGTCGCAGGTGTGTTTTGGAATTTAATTTCAGACACACAGTGCGAAAGATTCCAGATAACACAAAACAATTTTGTTCTGTCTGAGTATTTACTCAGACTCCTGAGGAACGCAAATCGGTTCATGCCGATAGCTGAATTACATCGTGTAGCGAACATGGCTATGATAAGAGACTTCATAGATGAGACGTCCCAAAAATTCTTTACCACAAAAAGTCAGCTATCGGCGCTTACTACAGATATAACAAACATACGCCAACATAACGGAAATATACACACTCGCAGACTCATACACCAGAGACTACCCGTCTGTCTACCTTTAGAGAGGTTCACAATAACTAACGGCGGACAAATTACAAGACGGACAACCACAATAGACATAGAACCCAAATGTCACCCTTTCTATTGCCTAGGAACACTCGCTGACACCTAAAAATTAGTACTAAGAAACACACTCCCTCTAAATAAAAATTTTATTACTGAATACATTTTCTATAGCAGGTTTCTTCTTCTTCCCCTGTGTATCTGAAAGAACAATTAAAACTCGTACACATTTGGTACTTATTCATCTTAATTTTTGATTAAAAAAAATATTAAAAAGACAACGTAACATAAACTTGTGAAGTGTCCCAATAACATTGAATCTATTAAAACGTTTCTTAAGATCCCCAGGCCAAACAACGGCCCACTACGATTTTTCATTCTTCGAATGTCAATATGTGTACTACATTTTGTATGTAAATCAAATATAATCAAATACCTTAGATTAAGAAATGATAAGTACTCACGGTAAATAGTATAAAAAATGTATTAAATGCTAAATGGTCTACACACTAGTGACTCACCCTGTGTAATTGGTATAATTACATCTATTGAGGAGGACAGTGATGAATTATGATTAATTCTACACTAAAGTCAATGAATTATTCAATCTAAAGGATTTATATCATTCGGCCACGATAGATAATTTCTATTAATAAGTTAGTTTTAATTTAACCGTGCTGCAACTTTAACACATGATAGATAGGTAGCAACGCCAAGAAAATATATATTTCTAATTTCTCTTCTAATCAAACAAAAATAAGAAAATATATAAAATGTAGAAATACTACGTCCCTATAGTTTTGTTTTTGTTTCATTCAAATGGTTAACGACAAAAACAGTTTTTAAGTTAGGAGTTGTCTGTCATCTTTATATTTTCGCTACTGGAGGCGCTAGAGACTTGAAAATAATGATTTACAAAGAAAATATTTTAAAAACAACGTTTTTATTTAAAAATATGTATTAAAGGGTAAAAAAAAATTAAATTCATATATCTGGAAACTAAAAGATTTGGGAGCGGTCATATAACACTATTACACAGTTACTTTGCGCAATTAACCGCCGCCAAAGCTTTTAATTTCCAAATGTATGAATTTAAAAATTATTTTTTACTTTTTAGTACATTTTTTAAATAAAAGCTTTGTTTTAAAAATACTTTTATTAATATAATTTTAAATTTAATTTGTCAGTTTTTACTTATTTAACGGACAGATAAGACCCTTTCATTTGATACCCATATCAAGAGGGTTGTGATGGAAAATATAACCCGCTATCCTTATGCGTCCGCAATATTGGATTTAGAATTACGTCACATAGTTTATCGTATTTTACTCGTCAAACCCTCTCATTTGATATCCATATCAAGCGGGTTGTGAAGAAGAAAGCAATCCGCCATATTGGAACGTCCGTCATATTGGATTTAGGATAATAGACATACTACATTGCATTGTCACCTACGCACGTGTGCAAAATTTCAAGGGTCTAGCTTAATTAGAACTAGTCAAAATTTTGATTGCAAAATTTGTAGCAGACAGACAGACAACTAATGAAGTTGAATAAAAGCTTTTAATTACTCACATAGGCACTTCAGGTAAAAACCAACATTTAGTCCATAAGAAACCTGAAAAAGATGTCGGTGTACTTTTCTTATGCTTATCTGCAATACTCAAATATGAAAATTTGATCGTCTTTCTTCCAATTGTGGCAATAACAACAAAAAGACATGATCATCAAAAACAACCGTCTATCGACAAATAGTACAGTGGAACAACAAACAAACCATTGAATATTGTTTATTCAGTATTATTTATTATTCTTGAATCAATTCAAACTAGTACAGTACATTATTCTGAAAAAATATAAAGAATTTTTTTTTCATTTCAGAATCCGTTTTACTTATTCTAAACAAAAAATGAAGAATGCGTTTTCTCATTTGAGAATCCGTTTTACAGATAAAAACATTAGTTGAAATAATTGTTTCTTTGACGGCCCCTATCTCAAACACTTTTGAGTCTACTACGATTTAATCTTGTATAGGGGATTTCTAAAGGTCAGATTAAGAATTTTTTTTTCAAAAACAAGTCACTAACACTTTTTGAAAATCCCTTTATCCCTCTTAGAATCGAACGCTTCTGACTAAAAGCAAGACTCGCTTTATAAGTATGTATTCAATACCAAATTTTCAAAATATTCGGATATCAAATAAGCGATATATGAGGATTGAGGATGTCTTCATTTTAAATGAGTCACACTGTATAGGGTAAATGCGAAGTATTTGTTTCATCGCGGAGCGATTATACTATTAACGTTGAAACATGCTTTTTAGTCCAATAAAATTAAGTGAATTTTAAGCCCAACCTAAAACTAATTTGGGACAAGCTGATTTTAGCGTGATTGTGTTCCCTAGGGGGTAGTCTTTATGTGCCTAAAAGTCCCCAGTTATCCCCCGAGCCAAACTACCCCAAAACCACCCCCAATGGTACATTTCTTTGTTTTTTTGCGATTTTCTCAAAAACCTTAAACTTTTCGACAAAATTTCAGGATACATTTTTCATAGAGCATAAAATTTCCTATCCAATGGTATATATATAGTATAAATTCGTAATTGCAAAGCCCTTTATAGCCTTGTGAAAATAAATAAAATTTAAATTCTGCAAAATTATTTTCCATTTCCCAAGTTCTGACCAATACTTTAAAACTACAATAACACTAAAGTTGGTATGATGTAATCACTTTTTAATTTCATTTAAAATTGACGGATGGCGTAATAGCACGGGGCAACACGACGGGCGCGGAGTTCCAAGTGCATTCCTGAGTTTTTAGTTATTACCTGTACTAGATGTAAAAAGCGCGTCGGCAATAATTAATTATACAGCCGTTTTTTTAAGTGTATATATTATAATATTATTAAACATTTATGTTATTAGAGTGTCTAGAGAAAAATTAACAGGTATGTTATTATTATCCTATGGCCAAAATCCCTAAGGTATGTTATTATTATCCTATGGCCAAAATCCCTACCTAATGATAAAGTGAGGGTTCGGCAAAATTTCCAGGTTAGGGGTTCCAGTGTTTACACAAGCCCTGATGAGCCTATCCTCTGGCGTCGGTAATTGGCCCTGGTGGCGGAATGAACATTTAAGTACAAAATTTGCAGAAGACCAAAGAAGAGCAAAGAACTCAACTGGGCAATAAGTTGAATTTACAGCTGAGACATCTGTTAATATAAACCATGATCATTTTTTAGCAGTTTCTTCAAATAAAGAGAAGTTCATTAATTTTTTAGAGGCCCATTTTGTTAATAACGGTATTTCAGTGAGCATAGCAAAAACTGATGCAGATTATATGATTGCTAAAACAACAGTGGATTGTGCCATAGATAGTAACAATCCCGTAATTGTTGCGGCACTAGATACAGACATTATTGTGTTACTTCTAGAACATTGTGCAACTCAAAATATTTATATGCTGAGACCCGGTACATCTTGTAAGCCAAATAAGCTAACAAATATATACGCATTACAAAACATATTAGATAAACCAATTCTGGTTGCTATACAACGTCAGCATTTTTTAAAAAGGGCAAGAAAACGGGATTAACAATGTAAAAAATAATAATGCTCTTTTTAACGATCTTTCCATATTTAAAAGCAATTTTCCGAATCTATTTGATTTATTAAAAGCAGGTCAAAATTTTATTTTAAATTGGTATGGCAGTCACAAAAGCAAAAACTTAAATGAATTAAGGTGTTATAAATATTGTCACACAATTTCCCGTCAAAATTTATTTCAAAATTTTTAGCTCGCTACATTGCCACCTTCATCTGAAGTTGCTGAACTTCATATTAAAAGAGTTTACTTACAAGTACAGCTATGGATGGGCATCGAATTAACCCCAGAGGACTGGGGGTGGATTAAAAAGGATGGCGCACTACAACCGCAAAAGAATTCAAAATAAATTGCACTCGAATTCATTTAAAAAATTTTGTTTTGTGGATGCAAATCTAATTGCTCCAGTAAGTCCTGTACTTGCAGCAATTTAAAATGCACTGCAAGTTGTAGTTTTTGTCTGGGACAATAATATTGCAGTAATGTCGCATCAGATGTGTCTTTAGTTGAGGACGATGCGGATTTTTAGTTAATTTTGTTTATGTTTTAATCTTTTAATGAAAATGTATTATGTTTTTTTTTTTGCAATAGTTTTATTTTTATTACTTTTTATAATGAATAACTTGTTCATAAATTATTCAATTTGTTTAACTTTTTAACTTTTAACTTATTTATTACTTGGAGATTTGTGTGCAAATCGCAGGATCTTCTCAGGCTTAAAATTATTTGTAAAGATAAATATAGCTAATAATATTAATAAAAAATTATTTCGAATTACATAAATGCCGCAGATATGATAAAAATACAATAAAGCCCAAGTAGTGTTAATGTAGTTTTAAAATATTGGTCAGAACTTGCGAAATCGAAAATAATTTTGCAGAATTTAAATTTTATTTATTTTCAAAACGCTATAGAGGACTTTGCAATTACGCGAATTTATACTATATATATATATATACCATTGGATAGGGAATTTTATGCTCTATGAAAAATGTATCCTGAATTTTTGTCGAAAAGTGTAAGGTTTTTGAGAAAATCGCAAAAAAACAAAAAAATGTACCTTTGGAGGTGGTTTTGGGGTAGTTTGGCTCGGGGGATCACTGGGGACTTTTAGGCATATAAATAGTACCCCCTAGGGAACACAATCACGCTAAAATCAGCTTGTCCCAAATTTGTTTTAGGTCGACCTATTATTCTTACTGGCCTATTTATTCAGCTGTTCACATTCTTTCAATTCAGTGTCTTATATAGAGTGTTTTCATACTCATTATCTATCTCATACTCAGGCCTGTAGCTAGAAACTGTTTTAAGGGCGGGCAAACAAATTTTCAGAGTGGGCCCGTCAGCCTAAATATTTTATTGTTATTTTCAATTATAAATATATAACCCCCGTAAAAAAATAGATACCTAAATTTCTTAACAGAAACAGTTTTTAATATAAAAAAAATTATAGTAATAATAATAAGAACATTTTTCACAAACAATTGTCATACATATTTCCTAATGAATTAAAAACGTGAACGATCCCACTAAATGTAATTGGTTGAAATTTGTCGTACCATATTGACGATTCTTTGAAATGAGCTATCTAGTCAACGTGGACTTCCAGGGGTGGAGTAACTGTTTCTTTGTCATAAAAGTTTAATGAATAAATTTATTAATTTTTTACACTATTGTTGAAATAAATAGTTTGTCTTGAAATTAAATAGTAAAATTAAACTTTAAAAAATAAAAAATATTAAAAAGAACATCACGATATGATAAAAATGAGAAGCAATTGCACAAATATTCAAATCACATAATTTATTGTTTGAATTTGAAAATACATTTGAAGTCCAGTCCTGTGTGCTGCAAGACTTAACGCCGGCGGTATACTAATCAGAAGCGGTCGGTCTCCTTTAGGCTTTTTTACGAGTTGAGAGACCAATTTTTATGCATAAAATAGATCTCAAACTATAAGTAAAAAAACGAGAGGTGCTATGAATGTACTTCTATTAAAATCATTAATTCATAAAACAAAATATGCAAATTAATTAATAAAAATTGTCAGGCAGACAAGTTGTAATATATAGAAGAGATTAAAAAAAAAAGGTGTTATAAGGTACACTTTGAGTCATAAATACTATAATTAGACCAATCGGCAAAGACCGATGAGAGCGAGAAGGACAAATACCGTACTACGGCGCTCTAGATGTGGATAGAACAAAAAGTGCAGGAAACAAGGCGCGGCCGAACGTATTAGCGCAGGGGCGTATTTGAAAAGAATATGAGAGCAATCGACCGTCTAGTTCGATAAACATGTTTTCGCACCTGATATTTTTATGACATTGATGCTAACTGAAACGAATAGCGTACATATGAAGGGTCAATTAGAACCACCATTGTTACGAAAAGATGCAGATTCTAGGATTTCGAAGGTATGCTATACAACAAAAGGAGACCAAATTCGATTATATCATATTTGATGATTTTTTCTGAAAGAAAAGGTCGAGTCTGTCAACTACTTTCTGAAATTATTGAAATATGAAGAAATATCGAAGAATAATGGAGAAATAGGTTTCCGTTATTATACTCCTTGCAATACAAAACGTAGAGTATATTGCATTCGATCGGCACATTTACAAAACCGATACTATCGCTCGTAGGAAAAAAATTCATATCATTGTGTTGGTGATCGAATTCTGAAAAACATGTCCGTCCGTCCGCCCGTCCGTCCGCCCGTCCGTCCGCCTGTCCGTCCGTCTGTCTGTCTGTTTGTCTGTCCGTCCGCGTCTGTCCGTTACGTTTCTTATAAGCACGACAACTTAAGAACGAAAAGTCGGATTGCAGTGAAATTTGAAAAAAATCGATCAATAAATAAAACAGTTATTCATTTTTTAAATTCTTAAATTTATATATTTATATTATATCATATTGTTACATTGCAAAACCGGCAATAGTCCCTATTCACATATAATATATGAACTTAACACCAAAAAAATGTCACAAATGCGATAAGATTATGGATCAAGCTTTGGTGGCTTTCATTTAATACGCAGTTAGACAAGGTCGTCACTCGTTAATGCAAATTAACGTTATTATATTGTTCGCAAATATTTCTTCTTAACAAAGAACTGTGAAGAGTATTCTATAAAATGTGCAACAATTATTATATTAAAAGTGCAGTAAATCAGCGAGGAGTATAATAGTTAGATTGCTTTATATATGTAAAAACAAATCAAACAAAATCTTTCCTATTTCACATAACATATTTCTGTCCAGAATGAGTACTTTCATTTTAGTAGAACGATGATTGGATTTTCAAATTTTCCTAGGTAGGTAAGATAGCGTTTGTTAATTATACTCTTCTCAAATACAAAACGAAGAGTATATTGCATTCGATCGGTACATTTCTAAAACCGGTAATATCGCTCGTAGAGAAAAAAAACTTCATATTACTGTGTTGGTGACCGAATTATGAACAACTTTCAAAATGTCTGTGTGTCGGTGTGTCGGACTGTCTGTCTGTCTGTCAGGAGCATAGCGAAAACCTCAACTTTACAGAGGACACCCCCAGGTAAGAAAAAAGAAGGAGGCGCAAGGAAAAAGAGCAAACGCCAGGAACAGCCAGAAAAGACCGAGGAAGAAGAGAGAGAGATCGAAATAAACAGCAGCCCAGAAGGGAGGGAGGAACTTAGGAAAAAGAAACTAGACAGACAAGAAAGACACAGGCAAGAGGAAGTGATAGCCAAAAAGGTAGCGGATGCACTGAGCAACATAACGGCCAATACAATAAGATAAGAGAAGGGAAAATTGTCATTCAACAGGGCAGAACAACAACAAGTTCGACTCTCAGTGGAGACAGTATACAGAGAACTAACCCGAATGACAGGTAAATGTGCCAGACAAGAAAAAGAAATGGAATTAATGAGAAGAGAGCGTAAACAAAGGAAGAGTAATAAGGAAACACAGCAGGGCACAGAAGGAGCATGGCAGAATAATCCCACAGAGTTCAGCACACTAATAGAAGAAATCAGAACACTGAGAAAAGAAATAGAGAAAATGAAGCAGTCCGGAACGCAGACCAAGAAAGCACACACAGAAATAAGGGAGCTAATAGAAGAAACAAGACAAATGAGGAAAGAAATAGAAGCGCTGAAGAAAGAGGGAATCTAAGCAAGGATAGTCATGGACCAATTGGCAGAGTTAAAGCAAGAGGTACAACAACTTAGGAGAGAGAAAACGGGAGAAAGAACGGAAAACAAAAGAACAGAATTACAAAGACAACAAGAGAAGAATAAGGTTACCTATCAAGGGAGAAAAGGAGGCGACAGGGACAGAGGGAAGAGGCAGGAGGAAACGACAAGCGACTACCCTAGCAACAGCGAGGACATGGAGTGGACGGCGGCACAGAACAATACAGAAGACTCAGAACCACACAGAACAAGAAACAAGAGAGTTGATACAAGATTAAAAGAGACAGTAAAAAGACCACACGGACAACACGTCGAAAGAGAAAGAAGGAGTGAAATGGAGAACAATAGACACGCAGACTCGACTAGCGATGAACAGACAGGTACAGAACAAGATTAAGAATGGCGTACAGATTAAAGAACCAGAAGGAGGCAAATAAGAGTCAAAACCCAGCATAAAACTTATGCAGAGACGGCAAAACTAAGAAGGAGAGAAGGCAGAGAAGAGACAAACAGACAAGGATGGAGAACACCAGAGAAAGAACCAGATAGACACGAATTGATGGTCATAGTACCGAAGGAAAGAGATCCTAAAAACACAAAAAGAAATTAGAGGAGCACTAAGAAGCAAAGAAATAGAGGGAAACATAAAAAGCATCAGACAATTAAAAAGCAGCTCACTTATAATAGAACACCAGGACAGAGAACAAAAAAGTAGAATAAAAGACATTGGGGAAGAGCAGCAACATAAGCATAAAGGACATGGACGGCTTAGACTCTATGATCACAATTACAGGAGTACAAAAGGATATGAAAAAGAAGAATTCATAACGGAGATGATAGCCCAAAACCCAGACATAGAAAGACAATACGGGGAAAGAACGCCCGATAAAATAAAGGTAATAACGATAAAACAGTGCAGAAACCCTTCAAAAGGAAATTGGATACTTAGAACAGCACCTAACATCTTTAACTACCTTATGCACAGAGGTCACACAGTCATGGACTTCATGAAGCTGGTGGTAATTGAATACCTAGAACCCACGATATGTTTTAAATGCTGTGTATATGGACACGTGGCCAAACACTGTGGAGGCGACCCAGTGTGCCACAAATGCAGTGGAGCACACGACGGACGGAGATGCCAAGAAAGGAGACCTATGGAGTGCGCAAACTGTAAGAGAGCCGGTCTGCGGGAAAGAACGCATACAGCAAGGGACACAGAATGCCCCATATACAAAAGAAAAATAGAAATGATGATAAGAGATAGGAGATACAAGGAAAACGGAAACAACAATCGAAATGGAGAGTAGAGGCAAAAAGATGAAAATAGGACAGATGAATCTAGGGAGAGGCAAAGCAGCAGGGGTAAACCTAAAAAGGATAATTACAGAACATAGAATAGATATAGTACTAATACAAGAACCACCACAAGAACTGGAAGAACTAGAAGGATTCAAGAAAATAAGCACAACCAAAGGTAAAACAATGATACTAGTGAAAAGGAATATAACGCTCACCAAAATCACACAGCTGTGCAGCATAAACAGCACAGCCATAGAACTGCAAGGACAGGCACAGAACACATTGATCATAAACTGCTATGATGAACCAGGTCGCAATAAAAACAAATTCACAGAACTTTATGCCAATGGACAAACAACAGGCAGACAACAGGAATAATAATAGCAGGAGACATGAATGCAA
Source organism: Stenurella melanura (assembly GCA_963583905.1). Taxonomy (NCBI): domain Eukaryota; kingdom Metazoa; phylum Arthropoda; class Insecta; order Coleoptera; family Cerambycidae; genus Stenurella; species Stenurella melanura. The sequence continues at coordinate 90,946,785 of OY757313.1, read as the reverse complement.
AAAGTTTCTACTTTTTGGGGCAGTAAAGGTGAGGACAAAAGAGGAGAGGAAATAATAGAATGGACCACAACACAGAACTTTATAATAGAAAATAACAGCGAAGACCTACCCAGCTATTACTCCACCAGGGGGAAGGGATGGATGACCTGACCATAACCAAGAATGCCGTCATATCAGGGAGGAGAGCACACAGAGATATAGAGACCATGAGCGACCACCTACTGATAACCTTCCATATCGAAGGTTATCAGTCGGTGGAATGGGAAAGACCCAGACTGGCAAGTAGAAAAAACGAGGGAGTACACCTGGACATTAAAAGGCTTAACTGGGACAAAGTCAGACCGGACATAGAGAAATACAATACGGAGATAGAATGGGAGGAGGCGGACCTGGAGGAGGAGGCGAAAAGATTCCAGAGCTATTTATAAAACACTATGAAAAAACACGAAAAGAAGAGAAAACAGAACAAAGCAATAGATCAAGAATGGTGGGACGCCGACTTAGACCGGATAAGACATGTAACCAAAAACGAAAAGAGTACCAAAACACAACAAGAGAGGACAACAGGAGAGAGAAAGAAAACATATACAAAGAAGCGAGAAGATACTATAAGAATGCTATAAAATACAAAAAACAGGAATACATACGGAAGTCACTAACGAACAACGGAAATGACTCATGGAAAATTGCACACAAAATGATATACGAGAGAACGAAGAAATGGGCACAATAGTAAAACCGGATGGGAGCTGGACCAAATCAGAAGAGGAAACCAGGGAGGAACTGGTAAGACAATACTTCCCAAAAGACGATCCAGAAGAAGATAACCAGCAACAAAGAGAGCTGAGTTATATACAACTCGAAGAATATACAAACAATCTAGAATACACCGAAGAAGAAATAACAGCAATAATAGAAAGGCTGGAAGAGGGGAAAGCTGCTGGGGTAGATGGCCTACCCAACGAAGTGATTAAAAAAGGCTTCATTAGGAAAATCATAGGATACGTAAGAGAGCTGTACAACTGCTGCCTAAGAAGAGGAACATTCCCAAAAAGATGGAAGATAACAAGAGAGGATGGATACCGAAAGGTAACAGCAACAAATGGAGGCCAATCTGCATAAACCCTGTTATGGGAAGACTATTAGACAAAACGATAGCACATAGAATTATTCACTACATGGAGCATAATACGAAGTTTGACAGCAACCAATTTGGCTTCAGGAAAAACAGATCAACAATACAAGCGCTAGAGAATGTTATTGAACGAATCGAAGACAACAAGAAAAAGAAAAAACATACCCTAGTAGTCACCCTGGATATGGCAAACGCCTTCAACTCTGCATGGACACCGTCCATCAAAAGACAACTAAAAACTCAACAAGTACCGACCAATCTGGCAAGGATAGCTATCAACTTCTTGGAAGACAGAAATATTAAAACGGGAGGAAACGTCTTTAGTACTGAGAGCGGCTGCCCACAAGGCTCAAGCCTAGGACCAGTCCTATGGCTCATGATTATGGAGGAGTGGTTTGATTGTATTACGGCGGACTCGGACCAAGAAGATCTTATACAAGTCTTTGCAGATGACCAGATTCTGGTCATCACAGGTTATTCCATCAAATCAATTGAGGAAAAATTGAAAAGATACAGCAATAAAAGCAAAGACTGGGCAAAGAAAAATAGATTAACGTATAATAATAACAAAACAGAAGCCATATTCATAGATGCCAAAACAGGAACAAGAAACCCAAGAATTAAAATGAAAGAATATAATGTCAAAGTAACACAAACGGTTAGATATCTCGGAGTCACGATCGACAACAGACTCAATTGGATAGAGCACGTAAAACAAATAAGCAAGAACACCATGGAGAAGGCAAATAAACTATTCATTATAGCAGGCAGAAAATGGGGCACCGACAAAAAAGCACTAAAGATCATATACGAACAAGCGATCAAACCGATGGTACTATACGCGGCTGAAGTATGGGGAAATAGTGGATAACAAAACAGCCCAGGAAAATGGAGAGGCCTTTTCTACTAGCAATCACGAAGGCGTATAGAACGAGCCCCACGGCGGCCTTATGCGTGATCGCGGGGTGCATACCATTCGAAGTCGAGGTATACGAAGAATACAATTTCATGAAAAACTACAGACGAGAGCTTGAAGCAACGAAGATTAAATACCCCACGATAGCACACCCAGCTGAAGTCTCATGGAGCCAACAAGAGCAGAGAGAAACACAGGTCTGTACCTACACTGACGCAACACAAAAGAGGGAGGGGGAAGTAGGCTATGGCATCACAAAAAGAATAGAAATAAACACATGGATAGATCATAATGGGAAGCTGAGAAGAAACACGGACATAAATAGGGCTGAAGCCTGGGCAATAAGGATAGCAATAAGAAATACCAGCACAGCAAGGCCACAAGATGACATACAGATTTACACAGACTCCAAACTCACCTGTGACATGAGAAATGGCAACAAAACAACAAGAGACCCGGTAATCATCAACATCGGAAGATATATCCAATTGCGCAGGAAAGTAGGGCTAAAAACAGAAATAATATGGTAGAAGAGAAACCAGTCAGAAGGAAACAGAAGGGCGGAAAAACTGGCAAAAGATATCAAAATGCAAGAATGGCAAAGAGCCTGGCAAGAAAACCCCAAGGGCAGAGAAGCGTACGAGATAATACCGAACTTAGGTAGGGACCTACTAAATCTCAATTGGAAACTGACACAACTTATAACAGGACACGGACATATGCAAGCCTACTATACTACAGAAGATTTAACTTAAGAGATACGGACGGACAATCTAAATGTGGAGAGGAGGAAGAGACAAGACAACACATCATAAATCAGTGCAACATATACACGAGAGTCGAGGCAAAGAGAATAATGAGTGATCACCTGGCAAGCATAGGAGAAAACTACCCCCCTCCCCCTCAGGATAAGAAGAAGAAGTAAAGAGACAGAAAAACTAGAACAGTGCAAGGCATGGGCGGAGAAAATGATCTCAGACAACGGAACAAACTGACCGACGACAACAGAACTTCGCAGGGCGGGACCAGACGGCCTCGCCCCCCCCCCGCTAATTTTTGAAAACAGGTGAGAGGAGAAGGGTGGGTTCCCCTGGTTTGGGGTTCCGTTAGATTGGGGGAATGGGTTGATGAAGGCCTAATGCCGAAAGGTGGGTGGGCCATTCCGCAAGGGGAAACTTTATCTTATCTGTCTGTCTGTCCGTCTGACGGACAGTCTGTCACGTTGCTGGTGAGCACGATAACTTAACAATTAGAAATCCAATTGTATTTGGACAGTAAGTTAGTGTTAGTTAGAGGAAGAACCCCATTTTTAACAAGTATTATGTCACACTGCCATTATTTACCCATTGATGAGAAATAAACCATGTATTTGTATTTGGGCTATTTTATTTACTAAACAGAACACTGAAATAACATCTCCAAACCAGCTACCCAAGCAAAACACAAAGTCTAACAGAAATTATGGTTTTTCGTCCAATGTTGAAAAGTGCTAGTGGAAAGTTAGCCTAAACTGAAGATTTGCCTTTAATCATGGCTTATCTACAAACTACTGAACCAACAACTTTTATGGTACATTTTTTTAGAATTGGGTGATTTTTTTTACTTTAATATTTCCGAAAAACTCACATGATACTATTGCATCACATTTCTCGATAATTAAGATATTCAAGTGCCTTAACCTCCAATACCAGCTCCAAGTGCTGGAATTAGACTACTCGGCCAAGATGTTCTTCTCAATAATAATGGGTATACTCGAAGGTATAAAGTCTACAGTGTTCTTAACACTAAAAATTATATCGGCCCGTTGGATTGTCGGCAGGCCAAATTCAGATGGCGTTTACCTTGAGGTACTTCATCAGCTTGGTACTTGATTCGAATATTTACAGTCTTTAACATTACAGGTCGTGGAGGGAGACTGTAATAAAATCTCTGGCGCGGCTACCATGCGGTATTATGGCAGTCCTGTCAAGCATTAACTCACCGAAAAATAATAATGTTAATAATAATAAAAGCAGCATCGTTAATACCGACACGGTAAGGCAGTGGGCTTAACAGTGAGTGCGCTTACTTTGTCTATCGCGTACTGGGTTCAATGTCCAGCTCCAACACTAGCAATGTAGGTAATGGATGTTGTCTGCGTCTTTCAAATGTGTAATACCCTTCCAGACGGCTTAAGCTTTGAATGTTGTCTAATATATGCTGTGTATCTATGATTAACAGATATATTGTTCAAATGATATTACAATTAATGGGCATTGAATGTTGCTGATTTTTAAATCAGTCACAACCTTCTAACTGATTCTAATGAACACGTTAATTGTTGAAAAAGAAAAGAAAGGCGACTTAATTATTTTATAAAAAGTGTCCATCTTTCCGAACATCATTTAGTTCTTGGAGTAAGACATTAAACAATCTATTCTTCTACAATTTCGGCTAGCATGAGTTGTGTAGCTAATATGTTATTTATATGCATTCTGTATTTCCGATGGTAAGCAAAATTATAAAAAAAGACGTTATTTAAGTCAGTCAAACAGAAAGAGGACCACGAACGTCTCACATGAAGGTGTTGCCAATGCAACAAAGCATTCGTTCTCGTCAAATGATGCGTTAAGATAACAGTCAAAGAGATCGAAGTACCTAAGGATGTCTCAAATTTTACAGTTACACATATTATCACAAACTTTCAAAACATTACGAGTTATTATCAGAAATAGCCGTAACTTTCAGAATCATTGATATTTTTGTTGAATAGTGTAAATAAATAAAGTAGCATCATCAGCATGAACAAAAACGCTGACCAGGAAACAGATAACTGCATGTTGCAATTTAAAAAAATCACAATCACTTTAATTAGTCTTACTGAACATGATATGTTTTCTGTCAATGAAATTAAAGGCGACGTCGCCAATGCAATGAGACGTTCGTTCTCTCCTGACGCTGTAGCGCGACAAAGATCAAGACATAAATAAGTATTGGGTCGTTCTCTAAATGTGATTTGGAATTTTTCCAAGAAATCTTGTGCCAAAGTTTACCGTTATAACTAGTGAGATTTGGGAATTCGGAATTATAATATGTAATAATGGTGTTAGATTGTCTCTTATTTAAATACATATTAACTAAGATTAATACAACCCACAAATTCATCACTATTGTGTTTTCGAAATCAAGCTAAAATAATAAAATTATTGGATGCTTTTTCCATTTAAATTAAGATACTGCTCAGATGCGATATCAATGTTCATTCTTCTTAATTCTTATGTCAGAGCTATTCTATCATATGTTTTGCTATACCTACATTTCGTAAACAAGGTAATTGAATAAATATTGTCTAAGTGTTAGTTGTGGTATTATCTTAATTCCTCCACTTCTCTTTTTGGAACTTCCTGCCACAATATTTTTATTTCAAAGTCTGACGTAATTTAGAAATAAAAACACATATGGCAGGAAGTCCCAACAAAAGAAACGTAGCGGGTAATTGGCTATACTCGGGCAATGTTTAGCTAGTCACGTTAGCAAAATTTGGAGAGACTAGCTTAAATCATCTGTAGAAGTTGCCAACACGCATATCGAGTACTTGGTAGTAGTATTTGAGTAGTGTTTTTGTGTTTATGGGAACTACTTCACAGAAAGTGTCACTCCACAGTATTCAACAGACTGCTGCACTATTCCGTTCTCTGATGTCTTGTCCCGTCTTGTCTTGTGCTGTGGTGTCCTGTCTTATACTGTACTGTGCTGCGTTGCACTGCAGCGTATTATGCTATATTCTCTATTTTTTTCCAGAATATTATTTAAAAACGCCCGATTTTATAATTTGCAATGGCCAATCTCATGTATGTGTTACTTACCACAATCCCATTCATCTTCTTTCCTTAAGCAATCTGGTATGCCATCACAACGTTTCGACATATTAATGCATATTTGACTCTGGCGACAGTAATATTCAGAAGATTCACATTTCACTAAAAAGAATTATATATTATATTCATATTTACGGTTCTCTTTTAGTGAAATTCTTCAATTCACGAAAACCATTCTGTACAAAATATTTGTATGCTTAAAAGTGAATTATTTATTACTTGTTTGCTTATAGTAATGAAACATATTCTTTATAGTTTTTTTCGCTGTTTGCAAAATCCTGTAAAGAATATGTTTCATTTGTATGCTTATTGTCTATAATTGTTTATTTGTGGTATGCTCGTATCTCCTTACTCTTTCTTTGGTATTTTGCTGTCTGTAATTTAAAAAAAATTTAGTGGAAGAAAACTCTCAGTTTTCCAGTGTTAGCACTGTTCATTCGTTCATGCCGATCATGAGAAGATCAAAATACTCATTCACTTACTGAAATTATATCACAAAATATTTAGTTAGGGACAGTTAGTCGTACTCATACAGTAAGTAGCTGCCTTCAAGAAATGAATAATTTCACTAAAAGCACAACATATATTATTCATTTTATATTTACCACAATCAATTTCATCCGATATATCAGAGCAATCGGTTATACCATCACAAATTGCATTTGCATTATAATTTCTTACATAATCAGCGCATAAACAATTTTGTTCATCTGTTCCATCTTCACAATCTACAACTTTATTACATTTTTTCTCTATAGGCAAAATCTGCAACATTCTGAAACATATATGGAAAATAAATTAATTAAATGCTCGTGTTTAAGTTAAAGAGTGGTCCATCGTAATTAAGGTCTTCTTGAGTTGAAGAAGTTCTTACACATCATGGGTTACATAATAGTTCGATAAGAGAATGGGCATAAAGATTTATTCATCAAGATTTACTATGATTAATTGATACAGACAAAAAAATCGTAGTTCCACAGTCAGTAATCTTGAATCTAGATCTGGCTAAAATTATTTTCAAACAAATAAATATTTATAACCACTGTAAAATATGGCAACATGGGCAATTACATTATTAAATTTGGATAGAAGAACGCTTCTGAGCAAGCTATTTCTATTCATAGAACATTGTTCCAATGTTTATATGTTTGCGGTTGTCCCTGGGAACCTATCATATTCCAAATCTATTCGTATCTAAAGTTTTGATTTCATTTCCAAACATGTTTTTGCAGCGCTCCATTGGCTTGAATTTGAATAAGTCGTTATATGGTCGTACTAACTAAGCCCAAATGCGTTTTGTGCTATTACTATTAATTTCAATTTTTTATTTTATATTTTATTTTCAATTTAGGACTTCTTTAAGAAGCATATAATTTAGTGATTATATTTAGTATTTTCGAAGTTACTAACGGCATAGAATATGCCAAAAAAGTAACATATTGAAAATGGTAATGACGATGTTGACAATAACAGTGATGAGGATAATGTTGATAATAATATTTATTTTAAGTTAAATGAACATGTCTCCAGACTTGAATCTAGTGTGTCGCTATGTCAAGAATCTGCAGAACAGTAAAGTCAGAATATGAACACATTCTGGTACCCAACGGTAACCATATGAAACAATGCTCAGTCTTGGGGGTATCTGAATGAAAGTCTGAAATGGAAACATCACATAATGGAGTATGTGTATGTATTATCTATTAGCTGAGAAATATTGGGTTGGAAATATTATCATTACTCTTAGTGTTTACAACGGCAACATTTACTCCAGAATTATCAAGTCTCCTATGGTACTATAAAAGATATATCCTAATATAAAAATATGTAGACATTTACACAGAACTTCCATCTTTATTTATACAGGTCAGTCACTCTAAAAAAAGTATTAATAGTGAAACGACCCATGAGAATAATAATCGGAATGTAGTTATCACTGTTATTACAAACCAAATCTGATAACTTTTGGTCAAAAAAACATACAGATTGGTCATTCGACAGCAAAAATTCAATATTAAATAAAAGGCGCCAAATAAAGAAAGCATGCGTAAATACCTTTACAAATTTCCAACATGGTTGAATTAATTCTTAGGATGACCACCCTGTAAATTTTTCAATAAAACTATAATAGGTGTCTTCCTTGCCAATAATTGTGTTAACTATATGCCGAACATTATTGACCTCTGTCACATTTTTAGTTACACATCCACGCAGTGGAGTGGAAGTATACCGGGTGAGTCACGAATTGCGCTCGCTCCTATATTTCCTAAAATATTTGGAATAGAAAATTGAAATTTGGAGGCCTTATTACACGACTAAAATGCCATCTTTTCAATAAAAAATCAAGTTTGGTGCACATCCGGTTTGACCGGGAATGCCCACAACTTTCGATTTTTAAATGGAACACCCTATATATTTTTACATTTTTGGAATCTAGAGGAAATTTTGAATACAATACATCCATTTTGGTCACTTTTTGATAAACATTAAAAATTTCATTAAAAAATCTATTTCTGAATCCAGAGTGCTGTGGTGCCCAAAATATATTTTAGTTTGTGTGCTACGTTACTATAAAAATAAAAAGAGCAATATGATTGCATTACTTAATTCTCTAGAGGCGTTTAAAATTTTTAAATGTGATTATTACCCACTAACTCGGTTTTTTTAAATGGGAATTTAATCGTTCACCAACATTTTTAAATACCTCATTTTCATACGAATCTAATGATACCAAAATTTTGAAAATCCGCTCAGAAATATTTGAGATTTCAGCCAAAATACAATGTAACCAAGCTTTTAGAAACATGCGGCTAAAAGATAATAGATTAGTGGGCTTTGGAAACTAAAATGGCACATTTCTGTGTAAATCTGGTAACCTAATAACATTGTAAAAATCATAGTAGCCATTGAATGTAATAAAACAATATCAGCTGTCAGACAGACTCGTGTAGTTATAGGCAACCTTGAACTATCAAACATTTAATAATTGTGAGCGCAAGGAACGTTACAATTAAGTTTAGCATAGGTATGTGGAGGTAAACACAATTACATTCACAAGGACATTTGCAATAGAATGCGACATCAGTTCGGTTTTCAGAGTTTTATTTAAATGAACATAAATATCGGGCCTATAAATAAATAAAAATCAATTCCGTTTGAACAATTAAACTTAAACTAGGTAACAGTAGGTATCTTTAAAATAATTAATATAATTAAACCATAAATCGACATTTATAGATATTGTTCAAAATGTCCACCATTTTTTCTATACACAATTCGGCTCTGCGTACAGTTGCTTGAATGGCTCTACGCAATTCAGCCGGCGTTATTTCACTAAGAGCCCGTACAACTTTATTTTGCAGCTCTTCACGGGTATTTGAAGAAGTTTTATAAACTTTATTTTTGAGAGTGCCCCATACATAATAGTCGAGGGGTGTTAAGTCAGGTGACCTAGGAGGCCACCTGATATGACCTTGATTTGCGATAAGGCGTTCACCATGCAAGTTGTTTAAATATTCCATCACTCTTCTGGAATTTTGTGGGGGAGCACCATCTTGTTCGAAAAACAGATTTTGTAAATAGGCAAGAGGAAGTAGTCAAGAAATTCTGCTGTCTGGTTTTGTAAAAAGAATAAATATCGTTCGCCAGTAAGTGTTCCATCAAAAAATATGGGTCCAATTATTCGATCTCCAAGTACTATAAAGCCAACAGTTAAACCCAAATATTTCCTGAATATTCCCCCGCCCTACCAACCTCGGATTTTCTTGAGCCCAGTACCTAGTTTTATTTCTGTTAAACATACCTTGGTTCGTAAATCTACTTTCATCTGAATATAAAATATGAAAAGGAAAACCTGGGTTTTGTTGTACTGCATTTAAGAACCAGTTGCAATATACTAGCCTCCTGTCGTTATCATCTCCATAAAGATGTTGGTGTATTTGGTATTTATAAGACCGAAACTTATGTTTCTTTAAAATTCTGCAAACCGAAGACTGACTAATGTCGCATTCCATTGACAATTCCCTTGTTGATGTTGTTGGGTGTACCATCACATCATCCTAATACATCAATTTCTTTGTCCTCACTTACAATAAATGTTTGATGGTCATCTTGTTGATTGGGTTCGTTTCTTAATTCTTGTTCCACTCTGGCAAACAAGTGTCTGCTTGCATGACGTCTGTTGGGATATCGTTGCTGATACAGTTCTGCAGCTGCAGTTGAATTTTTGAAACGCTCTCCATATATCAGTAACATATCGACCTTTTCATTTCTACTAAAATTATTCATTTTCTTTAATTTTTACTCAAAGAGATTTCCGCAACGCTTTATTTTGTATCTGTCTGACAGCTGATATTGTGTTATTACATTCAATGACTACTATGATTTTTCCAATGTTATTAGGTTACCAGATTTACACAGAAATGTGCCATTTTAGTTTCCAAAGCCCACTAATCTATTATCTATTAGCCGCATGTTTCTAAAAGCTTGGTTGCATTGTATTTTGGCTGAAATCTCAAATATTTCTGAGCGGATTTTCAAAATTTTGGTATCATTAGATTCGTATGAAAATGAGGTATTTAAAAATGTTGGTGAACGATTAAATTCCCATTAAAAAAACCGAGTTAGTGGGTAAAAATCACATTTAAAAATTTTAAACGCCTCTAGAGAATTAAGTAATGCAATCATATTGCTCTTTTTATTTTTATAGTAACGTAGCACACAAACTAAAATATATATTGGGCACCACAGCACTCTGGATTCAGAAATAGATTTTTTAATAAAATTTTTAATGTTTATCAAAAAGTGACCAAAATGGATGTATTGTATTCAAAATTTACTCTAGATTCCAAAAATGTAAAAATATATAGGGTGTTCCATTTAAAAATCGAAAGTTGTGGGCATTTAAGCTCAAACCGGATGTGCACCAAACTTGATTTTTTATTGAAAAGATGGCATTTTAGTCGTGTAATAAGGCATCCTAATTTCAACTTTCTATTCCAAATATTTTAGGAAATATCGGGGCGAGCGCAATTCGTGACTCACCCGGTATAGTAGTGGTTAAAAAACTGTTCAATATTTTTTAGTTTTGAAATAGGTTTAAAATGCAATTATAACTTTCACTAAGTATTACCTCTTGCATTTGAAAAAATGTCCTTCAGCATATGTTCTATTTCTCCCTTTAGATAAAATTGGTTTACTAGTTTCATAATTTCTTATTGCTGAATTCTTCATATCGTCTTCCATGTTCAACAATAAAGGATCATTTAAAATAGTTGATTCTGTTAAGGTGCTGTTTGTTGCAGCATTAATTTGCTTGGAAATATCAAAGGTATAAGTCAAATTGATATTATTTTCTTCTTCCTTTACGTTTCTTGGAACGCCAGAATATTGTCTCCTGATAATGTGCTTAAATACATCATGAAAATTATTTTCACAGTTCATTTCATCATCGCCCAGGAAGCAATCCACAATTTTGTCGCAATGTCGTTTCTTAGGAAGGCACTTATTAATGCCTTTACATGTGAAACCCGGACATTTTTGTAGTGGTAATCTACTTGAAAATGTCTCTTGTTCTAAATAAAAATAAGTAGTGGTTAGTACAATCGCATATGAAAAATATAATAAATCAGCTGCTAAAATTGATAATATTGTAATGGTACCGTTATAACCAGCGATTACTAAAAGTGTAACATGAATTGTATTAATGATATTTTACACTTTTTTCACTGTTAGATACTTAAAATAATTTTAGTCGAAAATGGGTCACTAATGAAACTATTTTTTTCATGGCTTTTGTTTTATGCACTAATTCAGTAAGTAGGAAGGAATTTGTGCTTCTGAGGATGTTGCATGTCATACTCCACACATTCAAGTCATTTTATAGATGACTCTTTAATTGACGTAGCTCATCCATGTATCACTTAAATATTAAATCGAAGTAAATCAAAATCTAAACGGCAAATCTCAGATAGTCCGGGCGGCAGGTATTTTTTCGTCACAAATTAAGAACCATATATTTTTTTTATCATGTCTTAGAGAGATAAAAGATATATCAAAAGTATGACTATCTCGAGGTCGTCAACTACTCTTAATTTTGCAATTTAGGAACCAAAATCTGGTTTCTAAGCGATAACTTGTATCCTATTCACGCTACGTGAGAAATGGTGGTATACAAAATTGAATATATTAAAATTCTATATAAATCAGGTCCGGTATATATTATTGTTTAGATCAACGCCTTTCGAGCACTAGCTGCCTGAAGGCATGAGTGCTAGCGCTTTATTGTACAAGAAGAGGTAGAGGCATTTCAGTCTTTAATTTTCACTCCAATTCTTATTCCATATCTTATGCAATGCCAATAAACATTCTCCAGGAAGAGGAGTGATACGAGGAGGAGACTGGATATATGAAAATACTGATTTTATTGGTGTAATTTTTCAGTTATCTTGAGACGGGCTAGCTCAATAGTCAAAAAGGTGTTCGTACTATGTTAGTGCATGATGACTGTTTTCGAAAAAAAAAAAAAATGATAACGTATGGACAACAATAAATAGCACAATATATAAATCACACAATACACAAAAAATGAAATTATTTTATTTTATTCAGTATAAAGGGTACAATTTAATCCAAGCGTTGCTCGTCTTTGTTGCGCGAATCTCGCTCTCATTTAATATTTTTTCACAGATTACACACGTATTTTTTATAATAATTTTTAAACAACATAATGTAAAAATCACAAAATCCATGCACACGTACAACCATTCTTGGTATCTACAATACTGACATAGAAGCAATGTTACCAACTATACAAGTAATCTAAAATGAAAGTAACTATAGTTGAATAAGGTGAGAAGTTTTTATAAAGTATTCATAATTCCTAAATACATAATATTCAAAGGTAGCCAACCGAGCATATGTTTTGCTGTTTATACTTAGTGATGGAATCTTCTAAATCTATTCCAGAATGGTTGTTTCTTTTTATGAACACATTTTTGTTCCGAATTAACTGTAGGTGTGAAAAGAGCAACGGTTTACCAGCAACGGTTTTTAAAAATTTGTATCTCTATCTCTATTGTATCGCATCACGTGAGTCTCTTGAGGGGGACACTAGTAGTTAGTGTAGTGGCATGAGGCAATTTTCCGCCCCATACTAAGGGTGCAGGCCACCCCCAAAATGCAAGAAAAATCATTTCTCCATTGTTTGATAATGTCCGTTGAATTCTATTATGCAAGTCTATTGTGAGGGACACTAACAGTTAGAGAAATAGCATGAAACAATTTGCCGCCCCGTACCAAGGTTGCAGGCCACCCCCAAAATGCAAGAAAAATCATATCTCCATTGTTTGATGATGTCTGTTGAATTTTATTATGTAAGTCTATTGGGAGGGACACTAGCAGTTAGAGAAATAGCATGAAACAATTTGCCGCCCCGTTGTACCAAGGGTGCAGGCCACCCCCAAAAATGCAAGAAAAATCATTTCTCCATTGTTTGATGATGTTTGTTGAATTTATTATGTAAGTCTATTGGGAGGGACACTAGCAGTTATAGAAATAGCATAAAACAATTTGCGGCCCCGTATCAAGGGTGCAGGCCACCCCCAAAATGCAAGAAAAATCATTTCCCATTGTTTGATAATGTCTGTTGAATTTTATTATGCAAGTCTATTGGGAGGGACACTAGCAGTTAGAAAAATAGCATGAAACAATTTGCCACCCCGTACCAAGGGTGCAGACCACCCCCAATATAAAAATAAATAATTTCTCAATTGTTTGATGATGTCTGTTGAATTTTATTATGTAAGTCTATTGGGAGGGACACTAGCAGTTAGAGAAATAGCATGAAATAATTTGCCGCCCCGTACCAAGGGTGCAGGCCACCCACAAAATGCAAGAAAAATCATTTCCCATTGTTTGATAATGTCTGTTGAATTTAATTATGCAATTCTATTGGGAGGGACACTAGCAGTTAGAAAAATAGCATAAAACTATTTGCCGCCCCGTACCAAGGGTGCAGACCACCCCCAATATAAAAAAAAATAATTTCTCAATTGTTTGATGATGTCTGTTGAATTTTATTATGTAAGTCTATTGGGAGGGACACTGGCAGTTAGAGAAATAGCATGAAATAATTTGCCGCCCCGTGCCAAGGGTGCAGGCCACCCCCAAAATGCAAGAAAAATCATTTCTACATTGTGTGATGATGTCTGTTGAATCTTATTATGCAAGTCTATTGGGAGGGACACTACCAGTTAGAAAAATAGCATGAAACAATTTGCCCCCCGTACCAAGGGTGCAGTCCACCCCCAATTTACAAAAAAATAATTTCCAATTGTTTGATGATGTCTGTTGAATTTTATTATGTAAGTCTATTGGGAGGGACACTAGAAGTTAGAGAAATAGCATGAAACAATTTGCTGCCCAGTACCAAGGGTGCAGGCCACCCCCAAAATGTAGGAAAAATCATTTCTCCATTATTTTATGATGTCTGTTGAATTTTATTATGCGAGTCTATTGGCAGGTACACTAACAGTTAGAGAAATAGCATGAAACAATTTGCCGCCCCGTACCAAGGGTACAGGCCACCCCCAATATACAAAAAAATAATTTCTCAATTGTTTGATGATGTCTGTAGAATTTTATTATGTAAGTCTATTAAGAGGGACACTAGCAGTTAGAGAAATAGCTTGAAACAATTTGCCGCCCCGTACCAAGGGTGCAGGCCACCCCCAAAGTGCAAGAAAAATCATTTCTCCATTTTGTGATGATGTCTGTTGAATTTTATCATGCAAGTCTATTGGGAGGGACACTAGCAGTTAGAAAAATAGCATGAAACAATTTGCCGCCCCATATCAAGGGTGCAGGCCACCCCCAATATACAAAAAAATAATTTCTCAATTGTTTGATGTCTGTTGAATTTTATTATGTAAGTCTATTAAGAGGGACACTAGCAGTTAGAGAAATATCATGAAACAATTTGCCGCCCCGTACCAAGGGTTCAGGCCACCCCCAAAATGCAAGAAAAATCATTTCTCCATTATTTGATGATGTCTGTTGAATTTTATTATGCGAGTCTATTGGCAGGGACATTAGCAGTTAGTGAAATAGCATGAAACAATTTGCCGCCCCATACCAGGGTGCAGGCCACCCCCAAAATGCAAGGAAAATCATTTCTCCATTGTGTGATGATGTCTATTAAATTTTATTATGTAGGTCTATTGGGAGGGACACTAGCAGTTATAGAAATAGCATGAAACAATTTGCCGCCCCGTACCAAGGGTGCAGGCCACCCCCAAAATGCAAGAAAAATCATTTCTCCATTGTGTGATGATGTCTGTTGAATTTTATCATGCAAGTCTATTGGGAGGGACACTAGCAGTTAGAGAAATAGCATAAAACAATTTGCCGCCTCGTACCAAGGGTGCAGGCCACCCCCAAAACGCAAGAAAAATTATTTCTCCATTATTTTATGATGTCTGTTGAATTTTATTATGAGAGTCTATTGGGAGGGACACTAGCAGTTATAGAAATAGCCTGAAACAATTTGCTGCCCCGTGCCAAGGTTGCAGGCCACCCCCAAAGTACAAGAAAAATATTTTCTCCATCGTTTGTTGGTATCTGTGACTCTATTAATAAGGATACTAGTAGTTGGAGAAATAGCATGAAACAATTTGCAGCCCCGTACCAAGGGTGCGGGTGACCCCCAAAATAGGAAAAATAATTTCTACATTGCTTGTTGGTGTCTGTTGAATTTTCTTACGTGATTCTGTTAAGAGGGGCACCCTGGGTACGGGGCGGCAAATTGTTTCATGCTATTTTTCCAACTGCTAGTGTCCCTCCCAATAGATTTGCATAATAAAATTCAACAGACATCATGAAACAATGGAGAAATAATTTTTCTTGCATTTTGAAGGTGGCCTGCACCCTTGGTACGGGGCTGCAAATTGTTTCATGCCATGTCTCTAACTGCTAGTGTCCCTCCCAATAGAGTTACATAATAAAATTCAACAGACATCATCAAACAATGGAGAAATGATTTTTCTTGCATTTTGAGGGTGGCCTGCACCCTTGGTACGGGGCGGCAAATTATTTCATGCTATTTTTCCAACTGCTAGTGTCCCTCCCAATAGACTTGCATAATAAAATTCAACAGACATCATCAAACAATGGAGAAATGATTTTTCTTGCATTTTGAGGGTGGCCTGCACCCTTGGTACGGGGCGGCAAATTATTTCATGCTATTTCACTAACTGCTAGTGTCCCTTCCAATAGACTTACATAATAAAATTCAACAGATATCATCAAACAATTGAGAAATGATTTTTCTTGCATTTTGAGGGTGTCCTGCACCCTTGGTACGGGGCGGCAAATTGTTTCATGCTATTTCTCTAACTGCTAGTGTCCCTCCCAATAGACTTGTATAATAAAATTCAACAGACATCATCAAATAATGGAGAAATTATTTTTCTTGCATTTTAAGGGTGGCCTGCACCCTTGGTACAGAGCGGCAAACTGTTTCATGCTATTTCTCTAACTGCTAGTGTCCCTCCCAATAGACTTACATAATAAAATTCAACAGACATCAACAAACAATGGAGAAATGATTTTTCTTGTATTTTGGGGGTGGCCTGCACCCTTGGTACGGGGCGGCAAATTATTTCATGCTATTTCTCTAACTGCCAGTGTCCCTCCCAATAGACTTGCATAATAAAATTCAACAGACATCATCAAACAATGGAGAAATGATTTTTCTTGCATTTTGGGGGTGGCCTGCACCCTTGGTACGGGGCGGCAAATTGTTTCATGCTATTTCTCTAACTGCTAGTGTCCCTCCCAATAGACTTGTATAATAAAATTCAACAGACATCATCAAACAATGGAGAAATGATTTTTCTTGCATTTTGGGGGTGGCCTGCACCCTTGGTACGGGGCGGCAAATTGTTTCATGCTATTTCTCTAACTGCTAGTGTCCCTCCCAATAGACTTGCATAATGAAATTCAACAGACATCATCAAACAATGGAGAAATGATTTTTCTAGCATTTTGGGGGTGTGCCTGCACCCTTGGTACGGGGCGGCAAATTGTTTCATGCTATTTTTCTAACTGCTAGTGTCGCTCCCAATAGACTGGCATAATAAAATTCAACAGACATCATCAAACAATGGAGAAATGATTTTTCTTGCATTTTGGGGGTGGCCTGCACCCTTGGTACGGGGCGGCAAATTGTTTCATGCTATTTCTCTAACTGTTAGTGTCCCTCCCAATAGACTTACATAATAAAATTCAACAGACATCAACAAACAATAGAGAAATTATTTTTTTGTATATTGGGGTGGCCTGCACCCTTGGTACGGGGCGGCAAATTGTTTCATGCTATATCTCTAACTGCCAGTGTCCCTCCCAATAGACTTGCATAATAAAATTCAATAGACATCATCAAACAATGGAGAAATGATTTTTCTAGCATTTTGGGGGTGTGCCTGCACCCTTGGTACGGGGCGGCAAATTGTTTCATGCTATTTTTCTAACTGCTAGTGTCGATCCCAATAGACTTGCATAATAAAATTCAACAGAAATCATCAAACAATGGAGAAATGATTTTTCTTGCATTTTGGGGGTGGCCTGCACCCTTGGTACGGGGTGGCAAATTGTTTCGTGCTATTTCTCTTACTGCTGGTGTCCCTCCCAATAGACTTACATAATAAAATTCAACAGACATCAACAAACAATAGAAAAATTATTTTTTTGTATATTGGGGTGGCCTGCACCCTTGGTACGGGGCGACAAATTGTTTCATGCTATTTCTCTAACTGTTAGTGTCCCTCCCAATAGACTTACATAATAAAATTCAACAAACATCAGCAAACAATAGAGAAATTATTTTTTTGTATATTGGGGTGGCCTGCACCCTTGGTACGGGGCGGCAAATTGTTTCATGCTATTTCTCTAACTGTCAGTGTCCCTCCCAATAGACTTGCATAATAAAATTCAACAGACATCATCAAACAATGGAGAAATGATTTTTCTTGTATTTTGGGGGTGGCCTGCACCCTTGGTACGGGGTGGCAAATTGTTTCATGCTATTTCTCTAACTGCTAGTGTCCCTCCCAATAGACTTGCATAATGAAATTCAACAGACATCATCAAACAATGGAGAAATGATTTTTCTTGCATTTTGGGGGTGGCCTGCACCCTTAATATGGGGCGGAAAATGGTCTCATGCCAATACACTAACTACTAGTGTCCCTCTGAAGAGACTCACATAATAAGATACAATAGACATCATTTTAAAAAACCGTTGCTGGTAAACCGTTGCTGTTTTCACACCTACCAATTAACTAAGTTTGCAATTCGATAGACAATTTCTAAAAATTACAAAATACAATCAATTTTAAGGTTATTGTTGAAATTGATAAAAAAATTATTATTGTAATCCTTCTTGCATAGACAAACACATTATTTACATTGCTTATGCAGTTATTTATATCTATATGAAGGTAGATAAAGAAGTTAAAGAAGTCAAACAAACGGTGGTGGACTACTAATACAACGTATTCATGTAGTTGAGAGAACGCTAAGAAATCATAACATATTTCTTTAGGGTTTAGAGGAAGATGGAAATGGAACAACAGAATTGAACAATTTTAATTCATAACTTGCTAAAAGAAAAACCGGGAGAAAAACTATCAGTCGATCTTCCCAAAATTGACTGTGCTGACATATTACGCCTAAGTAAACCTGAGAACACGAAGATCCATTTTAGTGGAATTCCTTTCATGTCTAAGCAGACTATATATTTATAAAGATAAAACTAAACTAAAAGGAAGAGGAGTATTTATTACTGAGGATTTGATAGAAGAAAATAGAGAAGAAATGAAAATACTAATACTTGCAAAAGTAAA
This sequence comes from Stenurella melanura, assembly GCA_963583905.1. Taxonomy (NCBI): domain Eukaryota; kingdom Metazoa; phylum Arthropoda; class Insecta; order Coleoptera; family Cerambycidae; genus Stenurella; species Stenurella melanura. Next base: position 90,927,975 of record OY757313.1, on the reverse strand, counting down.
AGGTTTAAGCAAATAAGCTAGTATAAGAGGAAATAAGTTAATACTAGAGGGAATAGTTTACACTAGTAAAGAAGTACAAAACGGTCAAGAATATAACCCACAGGTAAACGGATACTCACCGCGACCAATTAGGAACCACCACCAGCCACCAACACCAATATCCATTGAGCGGAGAAAAGTCTTAAAGGAAGTACGGGAGTGACGGTGGAAGATCAAATCGATACAGCAATTTTCGAAAATAAGAAAGATCAGGAAAACGATAAGGAAGGAAAACAAAAGAAATGAAGGCAATAAAGCCTACCTGTAAAAAATGGTAAAAGATTAAAAAAAATAAGGTACAACTTGTCACTAAGAAGCGTCCGAAATCGTAACAAATAAAGTACCTAATCAGTTATTTATTGTTCTCATTATATGCATCGAAAATATATTTTTAAGTTAAGCAGAATAGGCCAGGATTTAGATATTCATTCACATATTTATATTCTTATTTTTGCAAACAGTATACAATAAATAAAAGGAACTTTTTATAAATCTTTTGCTAAATGAACCCATAGATACAAAATAATATTATGATCACTTATATTTTATTATCTATTTGTATTATATGTATTGTCACTTAATCATAGTAGGTAGGTGCATGGTATAATAATAATGTATAATATAAAATTTTGTCAATCTACGATCTTTATTTACTGGATTTACTGATCTTAAAAACTTAATAAGTACAAGTTTGATATAATTGGAATAACTGAAACATGGTTGTCTCCTCAAGCTTCATCGAACTTAATAAATATACAAGATTTCCCATTTTTACGCCATTATAGGGTAGGCCATGGTGGAGAAGTGGACATCTACATTCGGAACAATTGCTTACCTATTAATCTCAATCTGAATTTTGACTTAAAACTCAACAACTTTCAATCAAAAAAGTACATAATACGTTCATCTCATTAAGGCTTATTTACAGGCAACCTTACCTTATAATGGATTTTATTGATTAATTGGATACCGTTGTATCTACCATACTGCCAACGCAACGGTCGATGAAGTGACTTTAAATAAAATTTTCAAACCACCTCCGAAATACATATCCTTTCTAGACTATATTAATTTTGATTTTCAGGCTTCTCAGACTGACCTATAAAAACTAAACTGGTTTAAATTATTAGAGAGAATAACATTGACAAAAACAGTTAAAATTATGACTAACTATGTGTCATATAGTAATAATTTAAATTTATTTGTCAATGTTATTCTATCTAATAATGTTAAACCAGTCTGGTTTTTATAGTACTGAGAAGCCTAAATATCAAAATGTATATAATCTAGAAAAGTTATATATTTCGGAGGTGGTTTGAAAATATTATATCTCAATTATTATATATTTTAAGAGAACGAGATTGAGCTTTTAATAAATATGAAAGATTTAATATGGTGATTACTGAGAAAACTATAAACCCTTTAGGAATCTTGCAACAACTGCTATTAGGATTGAGAAAAAATCTTACATCAGTCACGTATATAGTATTAAATTAATAGCTGTAATACATGGGCGGCTTTGGAGAGCTTAAATGTGAAAACTAAACGTAGATTTTCTGTGCGGTGCTAATGAAATCAATGCTTATTTTATGAGCAACAATAATCTCAATAACCTTAACTGCGAGGGGACTTGCAATTTCTATAACAATAATAAATTTAATCCTGACATAAATTTCTCATTTTGTTTGACCAGTATTCAAGAAGTAACTAAATTCAACTTTAAAATCCAAGGTATACGGACTAGACAATATATCTAGTACTATGCTGAAGTATTGTTCCCCCTTTTTGAATAAGTACATTGTTCATATTATTAATTGCTGTATTTTACAAGGCTACTTTTCAACTAGTTGGAAAGAAGCTGTAGTTAATCCCATGCCTAAAGTACTCAATAGGGTGGAACAAAATACGAGATTTTTATTTTTCTTTCGAGAACTATTACCACATACTTAGTTGGGTGCATTTGGTTGTTATTAATAACTGTGCAAAAATTGAATATGGCACTTTGTTATTTTCGGGTTACTCAATGGGTTCAAAATATTAGAAAAAAGCTTTCTTTATACCATTTATTCTTTTTTAGTTATTTTTCTATTCTTTGGATATGTGTAATGCCGTAGTCACCAAAAGGTGTCTTAATGTACCACACATCACTGTGCAACATTTTTAAATGCTATTTCTCACACTTTAGTTTTCTCAAGGAAATTAAAATATGCACTTCTAAACTATTTTTTCCAAAAATATACTTATCGAGTCGTATTTATTATTTCTTCTTTATATTCAACAACTATGGAAGGTAGAACATCAAATAAAATCAGACGTTTCATTAAAAAAAACACACAGACACACAGATAGACATGGAGAAACAAACAAAGACAGAACATGTTTCAAATTACAGTTATTATCCATTTGAATTAATCTGATTTCGTTTCAAATCGCAATATTTTTCTTGATTCTATACGGGCTTGAATGAATCCAGTTAGGTTTTCTTGGCCACAGACAGCTGGTGATGCCTCAGTTGCAAGACGCACGAATCGTTCAACAGCTTCAGTATTGCAAAGACTATGAAAAATCAGAAAAACTTACGTCTACTGCTTTGGTAACACACATTTCTATATTAGCAGTTACTGGCGGCTCAGTAATATTTACATCATTATAAAAAATTAATTCCGAGTAATGTTTGACCGCAAAATTTACTTTAAGTATACTAAATTCATACTTCTAGTAATGCTGAATGACAGATGACAGGTGTGCTTCTTTAATAACGGTGGAACTTCTACATGATGGCAAGTTTTTCAATGCCCTGGATGCTGCCATTGCTTTCCGTTCTTCTGTAATTTTCACTTTCTTGGTTTCCAGGGTCGCAATGTTTTGTCTAGATTTTAAATTCTTCTGAATTTACTTATAACGTCCATTAATTTTTTTTAGTTTATCCCAGATGTGAAAAACGGTAGGAATTGATGTACTTTGCCCAATCTCTTCAATTCTCGGTACAACGTCTTTGAGTACTTCAGAAACACCTAGATCTCTCCCAGCATATTTATATGTTAGATCATTCTAAACAAATAAATAATAAAGTAAAGTCCTTATGAGTAGAGAACACAAGGTCACTTAATATTTTATATTGACCAAATATCTTGCAACACTTAACGAACAATCGACATACAACCATACAACCCTCAGAAAAGACAACTAAAAACAATACTTAGTAGAAGTACTCAAATAAATCAAAGTAGGCTTGAACTTGTTACCTTCCCACTCCAGTCATAAACGCCTGTCGCTTTGACTGTGATTGTATGGGAACGCGTTATTTGTCGCGCAATTCCCATAAGCCTCGCGATATTAGAATAAAGCAAATTGACTTTGATGGGCATTGTATCTTACTTTAATAATCATTTTAAATACTATATCTACCAGGAAATATATATTCTTAAATAAACCAGTGCAGATAATAAAAACCTAAAAAATCATCAAAATTTCTAAACTTTCAGTCCCGTGAGGAACCTGAAGATGCTAATATAGGTCGACAAACTTGTGAGAATGATTTCTATTTATCCAAATGCACATTTTGACACCTTGTCAAAACTATTTAAAAATAAAGAATTTTTCGTTCCATCCTAGTACTCAATCCTACAACTATCTCTTATTTAAGGCCAATCAACTGTATCTAAAATCATGGGAAATTTTTTGTGCAGCCAAGTTATTGATTATTACACTTCAAGAGATTTCACCCTTAGATCAATCAGGCTTCTGAAAATCGTATGGGATCAGTGGTGCCTTCTCTGATATAGTGAATCAGTTGGTGAAGGCTTGAGATGGTGAAGTGTCTGCTCTTATACTATTGGACTACTCGAAAGCTATTGACACCATGAGCCATAATGTAATTCCTTCGAAATTAAACTGCTAGGTATAGTTTTTCAAAATCGTTCAGTAACTCCATGAATTCCTATCTAACCGAGCGTATACAAAAGTGTATATTAATGATAAAATGTCAGAGAGTATAAACTTATTGGAGGGCGTTCCTCAAGGCTTAGTTACTGGGCCGCCTCTCTTTATTATATATACAACTGATATAATTAAATCTTTCAATAACTGTCACTGCCATGGTTTCGCTGATGATACACGATTAGTTTACACATTTAATCCTGTGACTATTACAATCAATAACACAGTCGTACCAATAATAGCCTTTGAGTGCAAGAATTTAAGTTTAATTGTTGACGAAAAATTAAAATTTCTATACTTACATAATAGCAAATTAATTAACAAAAATCGTATTTTGCATTAAAATTACTGTACTTAAACAAATCAATTCTCAGTATCAAATTAAGAAAAATTCCGACCCACTAGTCCTATCCAACTTTAATTACAGTGATTTTGTGTATGGATTTCGCTTGGACTTTGTTGGTAAAGCGTATACAAAGAGTGCAATATTCTTGCTGTAGATTTATATATGATCAACGAAAATATGATCACATTTCTCATAAAATTAAGGAATTGTTTTGGCTGAACATGTCCGATAGAAGAAACTCTCACTTGGTAATTTTTTGTCCATAAAATTTTTAGCATTTCTACTCCTCTTTATCTAAAAAATGTTCTCACCTATCGCATTACTCTACATCGTATTAACGTTCGTTGTGCCCTTATTATACTCTTCACAAATACAAAGCGAAGAGTATATTGCATTCGTAGAGAAAAAAAAATTCATATCGCTGTGTTGGTGATCGAATTCTGAACAACTTTCAAAATGTTCGTCCGTCCGTCTATCCGTCCGTCTGTCTGCCCGTCTGTCTGCCCGTCTGTCTGTCCGTCTGTCTTTCTGTCTGGCTATCCATCTGTCTGTCCGTCTGTCTGTCCGTCAGGTTTCTTGTAGGCACGATAACTTAAGAACGAAAAGTCCGATTGTATTGAAATTTATACAGTAAGTTAGTGTTAGCTAGAGGAAGGAGCCTATTGAGCAAAATCGATCGATAAATAAAAAGTTATACATTTTTTTAAATAAAAAAAAATAAATTGTTTACATAATTTTTTTATGTTTTGTAAATTAACTAAAATTGTCTAAAACTAATATTATTTCCAAAAAAACTGCGAAGAGTATCCCATAGAATGTGCAACAATTATATAAAAAGTGCATTAAATCGGCGAAGAGTACAACGGTTGGCTTGTTTTACATATTCCTAAGCACCGCACAGCCATGTTTCGTTAATGTTTTACACATAATATTGTTAAGCAAGAACCTAACGAACCTTAATGAACTTAAGAGTCTTACTAAAGTTAAAAAAAAGGTGAAACAATATTTTCTTGAGCGCTCAAAAATCAGATTATGGTAGATAAATTGCAATATTACTGGTAGTTGCTGACCTCGGGGTAGTCACACTTTTGAAATGTGTTTTCTGTTAAGAACATTAAACAAAGTCTTATACCTACCATTTTGTAATTTTACGTGAGTATTTTGACCTTCCGCCTGGACTACGATAAATACCACTTTTGCCAAAGGTTTCATCTTGTCAGAAATGAGATTAGCGATTTTACAGTCGCCTTTTAGTCTAAAAGAGAACTAGGCTATGTGTGAAATTTTCCAACCCCATTTTTAAATACGTTTCTAATTTTCACACCAATTTTGAAACTTATATTACAACATATTTGAATGTGTTGGAAATCATTGCACTTTGACCTAATTAAATTTGAATAGTCGAGTTCTCCCCTCCAGGATCTTAGTTTCGTTAGCGTAAAAAAGGTGGAAGTTATATTGTATCTGCTGAGAATGCGGAGGAATGTATTACATCTATTTAAATATTTTTAACACGCCTTATTAGCTTGATCTGTAATTTTGTACGTGAGAAAATCGTGCAACTCGGTGTTCGCTCACTTCCAGATACAATTTGCTATTTTTGCTGATAAATCCAAGGTGGCGAACAGTTTATTGTCATTTAACATCCGATTTTACTCAAAACTGGTATTTGGGGATTTTTGAGGTCGCAGATTATAAATACGTGATCGAAACTCAAAAATTCAAAATAGTGGCGCCAATATCGCAGATAGACTTTATTATTTATTGTCTGGTTTGACTGAAAATCGATATCTGAGGATTATTAATATTGCAGATTATAAATATTTGATCGAAACTTAACGCATTTTGCATTGCTAAACTACGACCAAATGTTTATAATCTGCGGTGTTAACATGTAGGTAAAGTTTTGTAATTTATGGTCTGATTCGTCTAAAAATCGGTATCTGGAGATTCTCGAAATCGCAGATATGTATTGAAGTTCACGAATTCGAAATGATGTTTTCAAGATTACGAATAGGTTTTATGATTTATAGGTAGGTAGGTAATAATAATAATAACTGCTTTATATATTTTCTTTCTATTACGACTTTATATTTATTCGGTCACTCAGAGAGACTAGAGACCCACGGGAGCAGGGGCTCTCAAAATGTCGGTCGCCGGGCCTGAATAAGATAACACCATAGCCTAGAGCGTACCTCATATGAATCAAGACAAAGAAGCTCTTATAAATATATTGTAGTGAAAACAAAGACGCAGCCTAGAACGCTTCTTCTGAATCTAAAGTAAAGAAGAAATATTCTGTAGGGTTTTTAGAGATATAAATTATATTATATATAAATGTTTAAAGTTATGCAAATTAATAAAATGTTATTAATATATTTTTGAGCTATTTAATTTATCTATTTCAGTTGATAGAGTGACGAACACGGGCAGTCTGCGACATTCACTTTACGGGGTGTGAAGGACACAGTATTGTAGAATAAATAAGTAATTAAAAAACAAACACGCTTTTAAAAACAAACTGAACCTGTTTAAAATGCACTAAAAAGAAGAAAATAAAGTTAATAACAAGCTAACCGTTATACTATTCGCCGATTTACTGCACTTTTTATATAATTGTTGCACATTTTATAGGATGCTCTTTGCAGTTTTTTTGTACATAGTATTAGCCATTTTTATTTTAATTACAAAACAATTGATTTGGCTCAAAAACGATAAGGCTCTTCCTCTTGCTAACACTAACTTACTCTCCAAATTTCAATACAATGGGACTTTTCGTTCTTAAGTTATCGTGCTTACAAGAAACGCGACGGACGAACAGACATACGAACAGACAGACGGACAGACAGGCGGACGGGCAGACGGACGGACAGGCAGACGGACAGACGGACGGACATTTTGAAAGTTGTTCAGAATTCGATCACCAACACAGTGATATGAAAATGTTTTCTCAACGAGCAATATTACCGGTTTTAGAAATGTGCCGATCGAATGCAATATATTCTTCGTTTGGTATTTGCGAAGAGTATAATAATTATGTTAAGAAACGTAAAAGCGTGGGGGATCTAGAGAGTCAAATTATCTGTTTCTCCAGGTACTTTGAACGCCCCCACGCTTTTACGTTTCTTAACATAATTATTATACTCTTCGCAAATGCAAGATGAAGAGTATATTGCATTCGATCGGCACATTTCTAAAACCGGTAATATTGCACGAAGAGAAAAAAGTTTCATATCACAGCGTTCGTGATCGAATTCTGAATAACTTTCAAAATGTCCGTCCGTCCGTCTGTCTGTCCGTCTATCTGCCCGTCGGTCTGTCTGTCTGTCTCTCTGTCCGTCTGTCTGTCCGTCCTTCACGTTTCATGTAAGCACAATAAGTTAAGAACGAGAAGCTCGATCGCATTGAAATTTGGTCAGTAAGTTACTGTTAGCTAGAGGAAGAACCCTATTGTTTTTTAACATAACCTACCAATGAACAAAAAAGTTACTAATTTTTTAAATAAAAAAAAATTATTTTAATGTTTTGTAATTAAACTAAAAATATTTAAAACTAATATTATTTACAAAAAAAAAAACGGCGAAGAGTATCCCATAGAATGTGCAACAATTATATGAAAGTGCAATAAATCGGCGAAGAGTATAATGGTTAGCTTGTTTATGTTCTTCTTTTTAGTTTCATTCCAATTTGTTCGATAAAATTCTTAACTATAAATAACAAAACCTATTCGTGATCCTGAAGCCGACATTTTTGAATTCTACAATTTCGACTAAATATTTATAACCTGCCACCTCGAAAATCCCCAGATACCGATTTTCATATGAATCAGACCATAAAATACAAAACTTATGGGCCATTTTGACGCCGCCATTTTGAATTGTTAAATTTGGACCAGATAACTCCAATCTGCAATCTCAATAACCCTCAGATACCGATTATTCAGTCGAATCAGGCGATAAATGATAAAACTTATCCGCTATATTGACGTTGCCATTTTGAATTTTTGAGTTTTGATCACATATTTGTAATCTGCGGCCTCAAAAATCACGATATATCAATTTTTAGTAGAATCTGATATTAAAATACAACATCTGGAAGTGGGTGAAAAGTGAGTTGTAAGATTTGCTTAGTGTTATTGGTCAAGTTAATAGAAGCATGTTAAAAAAACATTACAGAACCAAACTTCTTTTACAAAATACATGATCCGCCATATTGGATTTAGTATGACATCACTCACTTTATCGTTTTCTGTTTGTCAAACCCTTTCATTTGATACCCATATCAAGGGGGTTGTAAAGAAAATTATTATCCGCCATCTTGGGGCGGCGGCCATTTTGAATATTTTATAATATTGAGTACACTATACTGTATTATCATCAGAACTACACACATTTGCCAAATTCATGATGATACAACAATTAGAAGTGGCTCAAATTCGGTTCCTTAGATTTTATCACAAGTTACATACAGGTCGACCTAATAAAAGCATGTTAAAAATAGAATGTGGTTATTACGTCACGAATAACATGTGAGGCGCCCATTGAGAAGCATTATTTACAGCGTTAATAGTCATCATTCATTTAAGTGGTGGAATTTGGTATGTCGAATTTGACATTATTGAGTTAGCACAGCTACACAACTACTACTGCAGTATTGGTCCAATGGGGAAGTATGTCGAACTATGTTTGTTGAGAACTTTATTAAATTTAATACGATATATACATTTTTGTCGTAGAGATGAGAAGAAACTTGGTGTCTTTTCAATACAAGAAAAATTATTGTTTGGCGGACAATTTGACAAATTCTTAATCGGACCCAAAATGGAGTATTTATAATATAAAATTTTAATAGATTTTTCGATTTAATGTAATATGATTCAGTACAATGATATAAATCTTACTTATATTTTCAGTTATCCACCCAACGTACTTGCTCACTTTAGTATATACTCCAGGTTCATGTGGTCTAGCACATCCTTCTCCATGACTAACAACCCCTGCTAAATACCACTGACTAGGGTTATTAGGATTTCTGCACATGAAAGGTCCTCCACTATCACCTTGACAGGCATCTTTACCACCCTCATATAAGCCTGCGCATATTACGTCTCCATTTTGATCTTCAGGGTGTTTGCAGTGTTCTAAGACGGGAACTTCTACTTCTCTCATATGATCAGCTGAAGAAATACATAATAAATTGATTGAGGAAGCCGTTACTCTGGTAATCCATAATTCTAACGAAATTGAGAAAAACACTACTATGTTTTCTACCACCATATTTGCACAAAACGCGACTGGAGTTTCAACACTTTATGTCATTTTCAAATGATTGGAAAATGACGTAAAGTGTTGAAACTGCAGTCACGTTTCGTATAAATATAGTGGTAAGAAACATGGTATTATTTTACTCAATTTCGTTAGACATAATAAATTGTTTCCAAAATCCTAACTCAGATTGTGTGCAATATTTTGTTACGTCATTTTGATTTATATACAAGGTGTTTATAAGAGTTCTCCAATCATTTAAGTTAATTCAATTAAAGATTTTTTTTAAAATATTTTCCAAATAGGTGCAGGTATCTATCTCAAATTCGGTATACTAAGACATGTATTTAATGCCAATATCTCAAATCAAAAATACTTTAATCTAAGGATTTAATTACAATTTCTCCCCCCCCCCCCCCAATAAGAGTGAACGTACTTGTCAAAGGGCCCCTTATTTCTATAGAAAAGATCGCCCTCTACCGGTTGGCCACGCGTCAATGTACGCCCCAATATTTTGGTTGTTTTTGTATTTAAAAATTTGGGTTTTGGTAGAAATAAATTAGACAATAATAGGCTACTTTTAGACTAACAGGAATGAAAATACCACTTCCGGTTGAACCGGAAGTGACATCAACTTTTTTTTCTTAAATGTAATGAATATATTTTTTTATAGTTTCTCATTAAGCATAAATTTCTAAGTGGAGCAGTTTTTTCAAATGTAAAAAATTCCAAAAAATAAGTGAGATACGAACAATTTTTAAATTTTTTCAAAATGGCCGCGTCAGATGAATACGATGTAAGAAAATTACTAAGTAGGCTATGGAAATTATTAGTAAGGTTGTAGACTTGTCTGTAAAGCAGAAAATAGTTGTTTGAATTACTGATAGGTACCAGTATTTTTAGTTTAAAAAAAAAAACGGAATTTCATTTTCATTTTCATTTCCTTAGGGGTCCTATAGAATTTTCTTTAATGGAACTTTGCTATTTCTTTTATTAATCAGAAATAATGATTCATAAATAATCATTTTTTCGCCATTAATAATTTCTTAACGATATCCTTCGTAATAATAGAAGTATTTTTAGAAAGTAAGCGCCAACAAATCATTTTAATAAGGTACCTATCTACATTTAAATCCAAAATTGCAGATAGCCATGAAAACGACAGATATCCGCAACCATTGAATTAGTCTTGACTTACTCACAAATTTTCTGAAGTAAGTGTATTAAAGTTGTTGTAAACAAGAAAATTAATAAAAAATTGCTGAAAATTATTCTAGAGATGAAAAAGTTGACATGATCATTATTTATGGAGAGACTCGACGTAATGCAACTAGGGCACAAAGTCCGTATGGACGGAGATATCCAGAAAGAAGACAATCTCCGAGAAACTATTTCGCCCGGTTGGAGCAACAATTTGGAACTGAAGCTAATGTAGAAATTGAAGAAAGATTTATTGTGGATGAAGAAACGGAAATTAATGTATTCGCTTTAGTGCATGTTGACCCAACCATTTCGACAAAGCAAATTGAACATGAATTACCAGTTTCCAAAGAATCAGCCAGAAAAATTTTAAAGAAACACGGTTATCGTTCTTATAAACATCAATTGCTTCAATTTTTGTATGAAAATGATTATCAATGAAGAATAACTTTTTGTAATTGGTTACAGTTACGCCAATTAAGAAATGAGAATTTTATCAAAAACATTTTGTTCACTGATGAATCGAGATTTACAAACCTTGGGTTATTTAATCGAAACAACACTCGATATTGGGCAATTGATAATCCTCGCATTATGAGACAGGGGCGGTTCAGGAGCGGTTTGGCTTCAATGTTTGGTTAGGCGTACTGGGCGACCATATCATTGGTCCAATAATTTTTAACGAAACTCTAACTGGACCAAGATATCTAGAATTTCTCCAAAATATAATTGTTCCACAGATTAACCAAATTCCCAATACCAATATTTACGAGGTTTACTTCCAACAAGACGGGGCTGGACCACACAATGCTATTATCGTTAGGAATTACTTAAGGTGGCCATTCCCTAGAAAGAGACATCCGATAGGGAAATATTTACTATTTTTAGCTATAACTTTTTTTTCCTAGTACGTATATTTTGAAAAACTATAAGAGTACCTAAGTAGATCCATAACAAGACTATTGCTATGAATTTTCACTCAATAATTTTAGCGATTTGCAAAATAGCTCGATTTAAATTTAAAAATTGTGTTAATCTTCCTATTTCGTAGGTTTAAATCGAGCTATTTTGCAAACCACTGAAATTATTGAGTGAAAATTCATAGTGATAGTGTTGTTATAGTTCTAATTAGGTACTCTTATATTTTTTTTAAATATACGTACTAAGAAAAAACAGTTATGGGCAAAAATAATAAATATTTCCCTATCGGATGTCTCTTTCTAGGGAATGGCCACCTTAAATCAATTATTTCCAGATCGTTGGATTGTGATCCATGGTCCAGTCAGATGGCCTGCAAGGTCACCTGACTTAACCCCACTCGATTTGTTGATTTAGGCGCATTTGAAAAATAAAGTCTACATGACTGCTCCAACCCCAAGGCCAGACCTGGAAGAAAGAGTTCGACACGAAATTGCACAAATAACACCTCAACAATTACAGAATGTTAGACGTGCAACGATAAATCGCCCTACTCTGTGTATTAATCATAACGGTGAACAATTTGAACAATTTTTATAATTGCTTATTATAATTTAGGTTTTAAATAGTTTTGTTATTCTTGGTAATTTATTCATGGTTGTAACGTTATACCTATTAAAATTATTTCTTGTTTAATTTATATTTACTTTTTAAAAATACCTTTATTATTACGAAGGATATCGTTAAAAAATGATTAATGGCGAAAAAAATATAGTTTATGAATCATTATTTCTGATTAATAAAAGAAATAGCACAGTTCCATTAAAAAAAATTCCATAGGACCCCTACGGAAATGAAAACGAAAATGAAATTCCGTATTTTTTGAAAAAACTAAATTACCTATCAGTAATTCAAACAACTATTTTCTGCTTTACATACAAGTCTACAACCTTACTAATAATTTCCATAGCCTACTTAGTAATTTTCTTACATCGCATTCATCTGACGCGGCCATTTTGAAAAAATTAAAAAATTGTTCGTATCTCACTTATTTTTTGGAATTTCTTACATCCGAAACAACTGTTGCACTTAGAAATTTATGCTTAATGAGAAAACATTAAAAAAATATAGTCTAAGAAAAAGAAGTTGATGTCACTTCCGGTTCAACCGGAAGTGATATTTTCATTCTTGTTAGTCTAAAAGTAGCTTATTATTGTCTAATTTATGTGTACCAAAAAACAAATTTTTAAATACAAAAACAACCAAAATATTGGGGGCGTACATTGACTCGTGGTCACCCGGTATATAATTTTTCAACAGTGAATAGGAAATTATAACATAATATAACAATGCAATACACATATTACACAATTCTAAATTCAAAACCTAGTCTGCCTAGAACAAGGTTGAACATTTTAAAAAACATAGATGACTTTCATTACCCGCTGACATCGTCAGTCTCGTAACTAGGGATCGAAAACCCCGGTGTAGCCAGACATGCTTGTCAGTCTCATGTTTTAACCATTTGCGCTATCGTGCATAAATGTTCATGTATCAGTAATTAAAAGTATATGAATAAATTCTTTATCTATATTGATTTTATTTATCAACGATATAGTTTTTCAGAATGGAAAAGTGATTTTTGTTTATTTCAATTTATATTTAATGAAACTGTAGTGTACAAATACATAGATCTTAGAACGGGGATTACTAAATAGTATTCTTTTTATTGTAATTATATTAAGCCTAGACAGTTTTGATATTTCTACGCCGTTTACAAAGTGTTTCCATAAATAACAGAGACCAGTTTACTTCAATGCATTCTCCGTTACTGTGACGAAATTAGAAACAATATTGTGCTAATTAAATTGTCTATTAGCCATTTAAACAAATATGTAGTGAAGCTGGTGGAAGTCATTTTAAAAACTGGTCGCAATTATCTATAATTTGTTTAAAAAAACTTTTATAAAGACTTATACTAAAAAATTATAAGTACATAATTACTGAGGTCATATTGACTATTATTTATTATTTAGTTAATTTATTTAAGCAAATTATTTTTTTCTTATTCTTCATTTTTACTTCTCGCATGTATATTTGTAATAATATTGGTATTTCGTCATACTTTCTTTTTACATATTTCTATTTATTTATCTGTTAAATTATCATATCCTATATGCTCTCATGTAATTGCTTGGATAAAAAATGATATTTTATTATACTGTTATTAAATAATTGTATTAAACCATTTCATATATAAATAACGATCTAATTTAAGATTATGGTTGTGATTTTGTAGTAGTTTAATTTAATATTTTAAATAAAAATGGTGGTGCCGTCTCTATTAGAAACGTTTTTCAACATTGCTTATTTAAGTCTTCAACTGTTGCAAAGGGTGATATTTGATAGTTTTTATTTTTTTGTAAATCAACGAATTGACAAAAATTAGTTTAATATGTTCTAGTTTTACTGCGAACAATTTCTTATTTTTTGCAACGATACAAAAAAATCAAATCCTGCAACATAAATTATTATTTTTAATTTCTTAAATAAAAAAAAAGAATAAATAGGTTGTTTTAAAAATGTTATAGACTTATCCATGAAAACGAAGGAGATTAAGATGCCATTACATACACATATGTTTTATTGTACCGAATTAGAAATAAACGTCTATAGCCATTTGAAATATAACATGGTGGAAGACAGACTCAGAATCAGCAACGAGAAACGACTTTTTACAGTCGACCTGCTACGTAGTGTATATCAAATTAAAATAGCCATAATCATTGCACTAAACTTCGTTTGTAGCAATTATGTATTTGAAAAATATGTTCCTAGAAAACAAAGAATGCAGTATGTTTAGAAGCGTCGAGCAATTAAAATTATTTAAAGCAAAACGAGAATTTTAAGAGGGAAACAGTTCCAAAAACTAATTATAATTATGGTAACTTTGTCTTACCGTCCTTAACATATTCAAATCAGACAACATAACAGAAAATAGCATATCCAAAATAGCATAATTCAGATTTGATGAAAATGAGGTTTTGAGAGGGTGGAATCCAGACAGCACAAAGTTATCTTACGGCCATCCTAGGGATATAGAAGTTAGGATTACCACTATCCTGAGAACATCCCAAAATACGCCCAGGAGCATCCCTGGGATCTAGAATTTACACTATTTTCTTCAGGAAATCCCACATACGTATTTTTATATATCTGTAGGATTGACCTGGGACCCTTAGAGGATCTGTTTTATGATATCCTTAGGATATCATTGTGGGCTTTCAGGGCCGTAGTTTACCTACATAGTCAGACTGCAAGTTGCTTTCAAATAATGTTAACTACTTGGTACGCTATTATGTCCTCCATTCACTATTGCGTAGGAAACTATTAACATTTCACTCCGATATAATATGTTTGCACTTGTAAGCTTTATGTTAACACTGTTGGTTGGAAGTACTGGGGTATTTGAATTTAAAAGTAAGTAGCAAAAATATTATTTTTGCATAAAATGCTAACAGTTTCCCTCGCTTGGAAGATATAATAGAGTGACAAGCTACTAACATCGTTTGAATAAAAATTTCCAATCAGTCTGATAGCTACTTAAATCACTAGGTTACTGAACGGTGATTTCCTAAGGATCGTTTTGCACCATTTGTATTGGAATTTTGATTCATTCATATCTTAAAAATCACTCTACGGACAAATTCTGAATTATTGTGCAGGATATTATTGTTAGAATGGGTTAATTACATATAACATGTGGTAAAATATCTAAAAAAGTATTTTTTTACATTTCAAATTTCATTAAGATATTTTTATTTTTTATGAAGATACATTTTGAAATTTTATTTATCAAAAACCAAGAACTTTTTCATTCGGCGACGATAGTCACGCTCCAAAGTATGGCGTGTATTCACATGATTCAATAATCCGACAACCATTGCATTGCTCTGTACAACTACGTAAATTAATATGTAGTAGTAATATTTTCCTTGTTTCCTTTGTCTTCTATCAGTTGTGTGCCCCAACTATGTTTTTTTGACGAGTTCTGTATTCTTTCCTGTAGAGGTTGCTTCTCTTTTTAGAAGCAACACATACCTATATTCATATCGGGATTAACTTGAAATACCATGTTAGTAAATTTTCTTAGTCTAATTTAAAGTACGAGCAAAAACAATAAACATAGCAAGTACTATATCGAAATAGATATCAGGATGGATACAGAATCAGTGTACACCAATGGTACCTTATATTTAGTTTAAAATTCTTATATAACTAAATAAATCATTACACAAATTTTCTTTAAAAAATAATTTTAAAGTTTTTTTTAGGTTATGTAGGTAAAATTAGTTGTTATAAAAGCTAATTTTACCAAAACCGTAAATAAAGTAATTGCAATATTACATACCTTGCTCTACACTACGCAGACCAGTTGCTGCACATTCATCAATTACATATTCACATAAACAAATAAAGAACTCTTAAAAGTATAATTTTATTTTGATAGTGACAACGACCAGTAACGACCATCAATCGTGATGGCGTGATGCATTGTGCGCATACTCAATTTAGAAATATTCGGTTTGCCGATAAAGTAGGTATATATTCAAAAGATATAACGGTTAACAGGTAAAAAATAATATTAATTACTTATTATACAAGTAATTACTTTTACTTATATGTAACGTTGGATAAAATGATTAATCAGTAGTAAAGATAAGAAAGTCATTGTTTAATTCTGACATGTTATTTATATCACAGCTCACTGGTATACCCTTCTATTGATTTATTGTTGCTTACAATTCAAGAAGTCCGTGGTTCGATTTCACCGTGTTTATTTATTTTTTTTTGTTATATTTGTTTAATAAATATAGATATACTTAATTTTGTTTGTAGATATATGTTTCTTAAAAAAAGTTGGAAAAAATGTTCCCATATTTGGATATCCATGGGTAAACGGACAAGAGAACCCATGGATATCGATTCTATTATATCCGTAGGATACACCTATTTTTTATACCTATAGGAAACCGAAGTCCCGTCAGGATATCCGTAGGTAATCGGTTGTGGATATCTGTGGGTTGTTCATAATTGGATATTTCCAGGACATTAATATCCAGTCAAGTTAACTCTGGGATGACCTAGGGATATGTCTATGGGATAATCCCAAATCTAGGACAACGGGACTATAATAGGATATCCTCAGGATGTCATGTGCTGTCTGGGAACATCCCGAAAACCAACTAAAAATAACACATCTTTTGTCATAGAATTTGTAACGTAGAAAGACTACTTTAGCATTAACTATGTCTTACGATCTGAACCATGTTCAATTGTTGCTCCCCATCCTACAGTAGTACATATTGTTCCAGCAGGAGGTCCTTGTAAAAAATCACGTCCAGCTGTTGTTTCGGTTGGTAAACAAATAGGCCTAATATATCTGTTATATCTTACTGGCGAAGACAATTTAATAAGTGCAATGTCATTTCTTAAACTGCCCCGATCATAATCCTCATGAGGTAGTATTAACTTTGCCCATCGATGTTGTTCCATTGGAGAATATGAAAATCGTCTTAACATCCCAGCTTGAATTTCAAAATAATATTGCCAGAATCTGCAACAAATTTTTGAGTTCACCTTATAATTAATTATCATTATTGCTCAACAAGAGAAAGGATAACACTCAAAGTATATACCAGTGATTGTCTTTGTTTTTCTTAATTTACTTTGAATCGTATATGTGTATATATGTATATATAGTTTTTATATTTAAACATTTTCCATGTTATTTTTTCTCTCTCTTCGTATCATTAGTTATTTATAGTTCGTACATTTAAGTAAATTTTTTCTTCATTTTGCTTTGTTTCTATATTGTTGTATATTATGTAATTAATGCTTTGTATGCCTTTATCCCTGTTCTGTAATTGGGTATCTTACCTGTTGAACAGTGTATGCAATAAATAAATAAACAAATAAAAAAATATAGGGATAAATAGAAAGTTTCCATTACACCCGTTATATCAACTAAAGTAATTGCCTAGAAACCCTCTTATATCTGTGCTTAGTCCTTTATTTAATAAAGAAATTTTTGACAATGTTGTTTGATGAAATGCCCGCTTTGGGAGAGCCAAGTGAGAGGTGACTAATAAATGAAAATAAATGATTAAATGTGACTAAGTTGGATTTTGAAAAGTGATGTTTGAGTTGAAAGGTTAATAAAGACAATTTAGCAGGTTATTGATTTTCATTTTACAGTTCTAAATGAATCTAGAAGAGCGCCACACAAGTGTTATAGTAAGATGTTAATAATGACTTTTTCTTTTGTCGTGGCCAGCCAGGTAACACTTGACTATCTCTCAGAAGTAAGATCAGTTTTATTTTTTAATCTGTTCACAGCTTTGGAATGAAAAACGATGTAAAAGTAACAATATATTCATAAGTAAACACAAAACAAAAAATATGGAGGAACACAAATAAAGAACAACAATTAATAAATACAGACAATAAAAACCTCCTTTAATATTAATGAGGTCTAAGCGACAGGTGGTGTATGCAATTGCCATTTTTAAGCCATCTTGTCTTACACAAATTCTCATCGATTCGTAGTCATCAGCTGATGATAACTCATCTCAGTCATCTCTGTTAATACCAGATTCGAATATGCAACATACGGTAAACAAATCTCACATAAAACTCTCACAAGCTAACAAATGGTTTATCGAAAATAGGCTTGTTCTAAATAATAAAGAATTTATGTAATTAAGATTTAGCTCCCTAAAAAAAAAATTATGACGAGGCAAATACTGATACTATTAGGTAAGAACAAATTGTAAAATTTCTAGGTTTATATATATATATATGAAGTGTTGACGTGCTTCCGGGTGTTCCCGTGTAGTTGGTAGGCTCCTGTTGGAACCGTGGTTGTCTGAACGACGTTTCGGCGGAATCTCATCTGCCATCTTCAGGTTCTAGCTGAAAGCTGCCTGCTGCTGCTGCTGTTGCTGCTGCTACTGCTGCTGCTGCTGCTGCTGCTGCTGCTACTGCTGCTCCTCGTTGCTCGAACTGAATTCAGTTCAGTTCGAGCAACGAGGAGCAGCAGTAGCAGCAGCAACAGCAGCTGCAGGCAGCTTTCAGCTAGAACCTGAAGACGGCAGATGAGATTCCGCCGAAACGTCGTTCAGACAACCACGGTTCCAACAGGAGCCTACCAACTACACGGGAAAACACCCGGAAGCACGTCAACACTTTATTTAATACCGTGAAAACCTAAGAAACAACATATATATATATATATATATATATATATATATATATATATATATATATATATATATATATATATATATATATATATATATATACAGAGATTAAAATTAGACGACTGTCTAAGTTAAAAACAAAAATTTTTAATTTAACTTCAGGGATGCAGTCACTGGGTTCAAAAAAGAAGACTCTTTTTTAAATTCAAGCTTTCGAAACTTTATTGTTTCTTCCTCAGGAATTCTACAAAAATGTTTATACATTGTAATTATATTATTTAAAAATGTGAAAGGTACTTACTAAATTGAGGTTATAAATAAAATTGGCATGTCCTAAGGACCATAGAAAACATTGCTATTACAATTTAAAAACACTACATTTTGATTCAATCTAAGTTAAAAGCAAAATCCTTAATCAAGAAGTTGCATCAGCCACTTCGAAAACTGAACAGATACCAGTCAACTACGTTTTATGAAAATTCGAAAAAAGCAGCGGAATGTTGACAAAAAACCACGAAATATCAGGACTGGAGCAGAGAGAGAGGGGGTGCTAAGCCCCTCTCTCTCTACTCCAGGCCTGACATAAATGGATGCCAACACAACAGATCAAATGAAACCAACTAATTGTTAAAAGTAGTGTACAGGGTGTTGTCCCTGTTCCTTCTATTAGCGTGTGCATGTAATAAATACGTGTATAAAATGCTGAGACCTTCGATATCACTTCTGGCATTCATAGCATCTGGTTCGTTAAAGATATGACACATCTCCAGGAAAGTCCTTTTATGAAGGTTTTTTTGAAAGTCCAAAATCTTAACTTCATCGTAGTTAAGATTATGGTTTAACGTTAGAGCATGTTTTGTTAACATCGAAGACTCTTTGTTGAGTCTCACGTCGCTCCTGTGTGAAGTGATCCTATCTTTAACTTTTCTACCAGTTTGACCTATATACTTTTTTTCACAATTCATGCAAGAGATGCAATATACCACATTGGAATAATTTTTTAAATCGTCTTTGTCTTTCAATTTAGCAAAAAGATTGTTGATGGTTATTTTATTTTTAAATGCTAATTTTATGTGTGAGAATCTTGAAAATAATTTCCTTAATTTAAGAGACACCAGTGCTATGTTCGGTACAGAAAAATAAAATATGTTGTTACCCATGTCCTGGTTCTCAACCATACCAGGCACAATTCTGTCACGACGTCCATCATTTAAACTGTCATTAGCAATTGTTCTGCTGAAAATCAGTTTTTTTGTTAAAGTCGGTGGATAACCACACTTAACAAATAATTCTGACAATTTTTTAAGACTATCTGCTACAAGAGAGGTATGTGAGGTGTTTATAACCCTATTTTTCATTCCCAAGAGCACATTGATTTTTTGTCTTTCAGAGTGGAACGATTCATAGTGTAAATATCGTCCAGATGACCCTGGTTTAGTGTACCAAGAAGTGATAACCTTATTGTCTACCCGCCTTATCAGTTGGGTATCCAAGAAGGGGACTCTGTTGTTTTCGTCTTCTTCTTCTATGGTAAATTTCAAACGTTGATTGTAATTATTGAACACCTCTAATAAGCGTTCTTTACAATTGTTGGGAATACTAAGTATGATATCGTCAACATATTTTTTAAGAAAGGGAACCTCAAAACCTAGTTGCAGCAGACAGTCATTGATCAAATCGTCCATGACGTATTGTGCCAATATGGGTGAGACCGGACTCCCCATAGGCATGCCTAAGGTTTGTTTGTAAATAATATTATTAAAACTGAACACAGTGGTGTCAAATAAAAAAGTTATTAGTTCCAAGAATCTTCTTTTTGAAATACTACAATGTAATTGTATTTCCTCCCAGTGGCGTTCGACCGAGCTTTTCGCTAGGTCTACTGTGATATTATTGAACAAAGATTTAACGTCTAGACTTAATATGACGTAATTGTCTGGCAATTGGAACTCTTGTATGAATGTGCTGAATTGAAAGGAGTCTTTAATGAAAAAGTTATTATCTGTGCTATAAGCGTTCGTAAGTATATCGGTAACTAATTGGGCGATACCCCTATTAGGGCTATTAACCCCAGAAATGATAGGTCTCAGTGATAGTGTTGGCTTATGTATCTTCGGGAGACCATAAAATTTATTTATTACACCGTTATAACATCTATGTTTTTGACCTTCTCGAGGTGATATCATTCTACTTTTTTCCAATTGAGAGATAATATTGTTGGATTTACTTTGTATCGTGTGACTGGAATCCCTGTTGAGGATGCAATAGTATTCATCGTCTGCCAAGATTTCTGTTGACAGTCTATCATATTGTTCTTTTGTCATGATCGTGGTGACTTTCATTTTGTCTGATTGAATGACTTTTAACTGAGGGTTTTCATTTAGAAACCTTTTGCATGTTAGGTAGCTGTTGTAATACACATTAGAGCTTTTACCTCTGTGTAAAAAATTTGTAATCATGTTGGTGGATTGAGTGAGAAGTAGATTTTTTTCTCTGTTGTTAATCGTATCTATGTTATTGACAATATGATCGACGTCTGACAGAAGCCTTGGTATACTGATGTCTTTTGCTAGTGGTTCTATACTAAATTTGGGGCCAAGTGCCAAAAAATTAGAAACCTCACCAGGGATTTCAACATTAGTTAGATTCTTAATCCAATGTGCTGGCGTTTTAAGTTTCGATAGAGTTGACTGTTTTAAATTGTTAAATTTACGAACGTTAGTGTTTTTGACCTGGAAAAACTTTCTATTATATTTGACAGATTGACTTCTAAAAAAGTCAACCATGATGTAGTAAGGTAGCTTATTGCTAAGTCTATTTTTTAATGTTCTAAAAGTTTTTTCCATGTCTCTAACACTATCGTGCGTGACTTTAATTTCTAAATTAAGTATTTTTGTTCTTAACCTTTGATTGAATTCTGATGTCCGATGTAAAGTCCTTCCAACGGCTGCCCCCGTTAGGTTGTCCACGTTCTTTACACCTGTCGTGATGTGGGTAGGAATGATACCATGTTTTCTGCATTGCAACAGGAATGTCTTTCTATTTCTTAGAGATGCCAACTTGATATTGATATTTGCCACATTCTTCAGCTCCTTCATAGTAGCGTACCCATAATTATTTCGGATGTTCTGATAAAACCCCATATCGGCTATAAGTACAGAGATTAAAATTAGACGACTGTCTAAGTTAAAAACAAAAATTTTTAATTTAACTTCAGGGATGCAGTCACTGGGTTCAAAAAAGAAGACTCTTTTTTAAATTCAAGCTTTCGAAACTTTATTGTTTCTTCCTCAGGAATTCTACAAAAATGTTTATACATTGTAATTATATTATTTAAAAATGTGAAAGGTACTTACTAAATTGAGGTTATAAATAAAATTGGCATGTCCTAAGGACCATAGAAAACATTGCTATTACAATTTAAAAACACTACATTTTGATTCAATCTAAGTTAAAAGCAAAATCCTTAATCAAGAAGTTGCATCAGCCACTTCGAAAACTGGTATCTGTTCAGTTTTCGAAGTGGCTGATGCAACTTCTTGATTAAGGATTTTGCTTTTAACTTAGATTGAATCAAAATGTAGTGTTTTTAAATTGTAATAGCAATGTTTTCTATGGTCCTTAGGACATGCCAATTTTATTTATAACCTCAATTTAGTAAGTACCTTTCACATTTTTAAATAATATAATTACAATGTATAAACATTTTTGTAGAATTCCTGAGGAAGAAACAATAAAGTTTCGAAAGCTTGAATTTAAAAAAGAGTCTTCTTTTTTGAACCCAGTGACTGCATCCCTGAAGTTAAATTAAAAATTTTTGTTTTTAACTTAGACAGTCGTCTAATTTTAATCTCTGTACTTATAGCCGATATGGGGTTTTATCAGAACATCCGAAATAATTATGGGTACGCTACTATGAAGGAGCTGAAGAATGTGGCAAATATCAATATCAAGTTGGCATCTCTAAGAAATAGAAAGACATTCCTGTTGCAATGCAGAAAACATGGTATCATTCCTACCCACATCACGACAGGTGTAAAGAACGTGGACAACCTAACGGGGGCAGCCGTTGGAAGGACTTTACATCGGACATCAGAATTCAATCAAAGGTTAAGAACAAAAATACTTAATTTAGAAATTAAAGTCACGCACGATAGTGTTAGAGACATGGAAAAAACTTTTAGAACATTAAAAAATAGACTTAGCAATAAGCTACCTTACTACATCATGGTTGACTTTTTTAGAAGTCAATCTGTCAAATATAATAGAAAGTTTTTCCAGGTCAAAAACACTAACGTTCGTAAATTTAACAATTTAAAACAGTCAACTCTATCGAAACTTAAAACGCCAGCACATTGGATTAAGAATCTAACTAATGTTGAAATCCCTGGTGAGGTTTCTAATTTTTTGGCACTTGGCCCCAAATTTAGTATAGAACCACTAGCAAAAGACATCAGTATACCAAGGCTTCTGTCAGACGTCGATCATATTGTCAATAACATAGATACGATTAACAACAGAGAAAAAATCTACTTCTCACTCAATCCACCAACATGATTACAAATTTTTTACACAGAGGTAAAAGCCCTAATGTGTATTACAACAGCTACCTAACATGCAAAAGGTTTCTAAATGAAAACCCTCAGTTAAAAGTCATTCAATCAGACAAAATGAAAGTCACCACGATCATGACAAAAGAACAATATGATAGACTGTCAACAGAAATCTTGGCAGACGATGAATACTATTGCATCCTCAACAGGGATTCCAGTCACACGATACAAAGTAAATCCAACAATATTATCTCTCAATTGGAAAAAAGTAGAATGATATCACCTCGAGAAGGTCAAAAACATAGATGTTATAACGGTGTAATAAATAAATTTTATGGTCTCCCGAAGATACATAAGCCAACACTATCACTGAGACCTATCATTTCTGGGGTTAATAGCCCTAATAGGGGTATCGCCCAATTAGTTACCGATATACTTACGAACGCTTATAGCACAGATAATAACTTTTTCATTAAAGACTCCTTTCAATTCAGCACATTCATACAAGAGTTCCAATTGCCAGACAATTACGTCATATTAAGTCTAGACGTTAAATCTTTGTTCAATAATATCACAGTAGACCTAGCGAAAAGCTCGGTCGAACGCCACTGGGAGGAAATACAATTACATTGTAGTATTTCAAAAAGAAGATTCTTGGAACTAATAACTTTTTTATTTGACACCACTGTGTTCAGTTTCAATAATATTATTTACAAACAAACCTTAGGCATGCCTATGGGGAGTCCGGTCTCACCCATATTGGCACAATACGTCATGGACGACTTGATCAATGACTGTCTGCTGCAACTAGGTTTTGAGGTTCCCTTTCTTAAAAAATATGTTGACGATATCATACTTAGTATTCCCAACAATTGTAAAGAACGCTTATTAGAGGTGTTCAATAATTACAATCAACGTTTGAAATTTACCATAGAAGAAGAAGACGAAAACAACAGAGTCCCCTTCTTGGATACCCAACTGATAAGGCGGGTAGACAATAAGGTTATCACTTCTTGGTACACTAAACCAGGGTCATCTGGACGATATTTACACTATGAATCGTTCCACTCTGAAAGACAAAAAATCAATGTGCTCTTGGGAATGAAAAATAGGGTTATAAACACCTCACATACCTCTCTTGTAGCAGATAGTCTTAAAAAATTGTCAGAATTATTTGTTAAGTGTGGTTATCCACCGACTTTAACAAAAAAACTGATTTTCAGCAGAACAATTGCTAATGACAGTTTAAATGATGGACGTCGTGACAGAATTGTGCCTGGTATGGTTGAGAACCAGGACATGGGTAACAACATATTTTATTTTTCTGTACCGAACATAGCACTGGTGTCTCTTAAATTAAGGAAATTATTTTCAAGATTCTCACACATAAAATTAGCATTTAAAAATAAAATAACCATCAACAATCTTTTTGCTAAATTGAAAGACAAAGACGATTTAAAAAATTATTCCAATGTGGTATATTGCATCTCTTGCATGAATTGTGAAAAAAAGTATATAGGTCAAACTGGTAGAAAAGTTAAAGATAGGATCACTTCACACAGGAGCGACGTGAGACTCAACAAAGAGTCTTCGATGTTAACAAAACATGCTCTAACGTTAAACCATAATCTTAACTACGATGAAGTTAAGATTTTGGACTTTCAAAAAAACCTTCATAAAAGGACTTTCCTGGAGATGTGTCATATCTTTAACGAACCAGATGCTATGAATGCCAGAAGTGATATCGAAGGTCTCAGCATTTTATACACGTATTTATTACATGCACACGCTAATAGAAGGAACAGGGACAACACCCTGTACACTACTTTTAACAATTAGTTGGTTTCATTTGATCTGTTGTGTTGGCATCCATTTATGTCAGGCCTGGAGTAGAGAGAGAGGGGCTTAGCACCCCCTCTCTCTCTGCTCCAGTCCTGATATTTCGTGGTTTTTTGTCAACATTCCGCTGCTTTTTTCGAATTTTCATAAAACGTAGTTGACTGGTATCTGTTCAGTTTTCGAAGTGGCTGATGCAACTTCTTGATTAAGGATTTTGCTTTTAACTTAGATTGAATCAAAATGTAGTGTTTTTAAATTGTAATAGCAATGTTTTCTATGGTCCTTAGGACATGCCAATTTTATTTATAACCTCAATTTAGTAAGTACCTTTCACATTTTTAAATAATATAATTACAATGTATAAACATTTTTGTAGAATTCCTGAGGAAGAAACAATAAAGTTTCGAAAGCTTGAATTTAAAAAAGAGTCTTCTTTTTTGAACCCAGTGACTGCATCCCTGAAGTTAAATTAAAAATTTTTGTTTTTAACTTAGACAGTCGTCTAATTTTAATCTCTGTACTTATAGCCGATATGGGGTTTTATCAGAACATCCGAAATAATTATGGGTACGCTACTATGAAGGAGCTGAAGAATGTGGCAAATATCAATATCAAGTTGGCATCTCTAAGAAATAGAAAGACATTCCTGTTGCAATGCAGAAAACATGGTATCATTCCTACCCACATCACGACAGGTGTAAAGAACGTGGACAACCTAACGGGGGCAGCCGTTGGAAGGACTTTACATCGGACATCAGAATTCAATCAAAGGTTAAGAACAAAAATACTTAATTTAGAAATTAAAGTCACGCACGATAGTGTTAGAGACATGGAAAAAACTTTTAGAACATTAAAAAATAGACTTAGCAATAAGCTACCTTACTACATCATGGTTGACTTTTTTAGAAGTCAATCTGTCAAATATAATAGAAAGTTTTTCCAGGTCAAAAACACTAACGTTCGTAAATTTAACAATTTAAAACAGTCAACTCTATCGAAACTTAAAACGCCAGCACATTGGATTAAGAATCTAACTAATGTTGAAATCCCTGGTGAGGTTTCTAATTTTTTGGCACTTGGCCCCAAATTTAGTATAGAACCACTAGCAAAAGACATCAGTATACCAAGGCTTCTGTCAGACGTCGATCATATTGTCAATAACATAGATACGATTAACAACAGAGAAAAAATCTACTTCTCACTCAATCCACCAACATGATTACAAATTTTTTACACAGAGGTAAAAGCCCTAATGTGTATTACAACAGCTACCTAACATGCAAAAGGTTTCTAAATGAAAACCCTCAGTTAAAAGTCATTCAATCAGACAAAATGAAAGTCACCACGATCATGACAAAAGAACAATATGATAGACTGTCAACAGAAATCTTGGCAGACGATGAATACTATTGCATCCTCAACAGGGATTCCAGTCACACGATACAAAGTAAATCCAACAATATTATCTCTCAATTGGAAAAAAGTAGAATGATATCACCTCGAGAAGGTCAAAAACATAGATGTTATAACGGTGTAATAAATAAATTTTATGGTCTCCCGAAGATACATAAGCCAACACTATCACTGAGACCTATCATTTCTGGGGTTAATAGCCCTAATAGGGGTATCGCCCAATTAGTTACCGATATACTTACGAACGCTTATAGCACAGATAATAACTTTTTCATTAAAGACTCCTTTCAATTCAGCACATTCATACAAGAGTTCCAATTGCCAGACAATTACGTCATATTAAGTCTAGACGTTAAATCTTTGTTCAATAATATCACAGTAGACCTAGCGAAAAGCTCGGTCGAACGCCACTGGGAGGAAATACAATTACATTGTAGTATTTCAAAAAGAAGATTCTTGGAACTAATAACTTTTTTATTTGACACCACTGTGTTCAGTTTCAATAATATTATTTACAAACAAACCTTAGGCATGCCTATGGGGAGTCCGGTCTCACCCATATTGGCACAATACGTCATGGACGACTTGATCAATGACTGTCTGCTGCAACTAGGTTTTGAGGTTCCCTTTCTTAAAAAATATGTTGACGATATCATACTTAGTATTCCCAACAATTGTAAAGAACGCTTATTAGAGGTGTTCAATAATTACAATCAACGTTTGAAATTTACCATAGAAGAAGAAGACGAAAACAACAGAGTCCCCTTCTTGGATACCCAACTGATAAGGCGGGTAGACAATAAGGTTATCACTTCTTGGTACACTAAACCAGGGTCATCTGGACGATATTTACACTATGAATCGTTCCACTCTGAAAGACAAAAAATCAATGTGCTGTTGGGAATGAAAAATAGGGTTATAAACACCTCACATACCTCTCTTGTAGCAGATAGTCTTAAAAAATTGTCAGAATTATTTGTTAAGTGTGGTTATCCACCGACTTTAACAAAAAAACTGATTTTCAGCAGAACAATTGCTAATGACAGTTTAAATGATGGACGTCGTGACAGAATTGTGCCTGGTATGGTTGAGAACCAGGACATGGGTAACAACATATTTTATTTTTCTGTACCGAACATAGCACTGGTGTCTCTTAAATTAAGGAAATTATTTTCAAGATTCTCACACATAAAATTAGCATTTAAAAATAAAATAACCATCAACAATCTTTTTGCTAAATTGAAAGACAAAGACGATTTAAAAAATTATTCCAATGTGGTATATTGCATCTCTTGCATGAATTGTGAAAAAAAGTATATAGGTCAAACTGGTAGAAAAGTTAAAGATAGGATCACTTCACACAGGAGCGACGTGAGACTCAACAAAGAGTCTTCGATGTTAACAAAACATGCTCTAACGTTAAACCATAATCTTAACTACGATGAAGTTAAGATTTTGGACTTTCAAAAAAACCTTCATAAAAGGACTTTCCTGGAGATGTGTCATATCTTTAACGAACCAGATGCTATGAATGCCAGAAGTGATATCGAAGGTCTCAGCATTTTATACACGTATTTATTACATGCACACGCTAATAGAAGGAACAGGGACAACACCCTGTACACTACTTTTAACAATTAGTTGGTTTCATTTGATCTGTTGTGTTGGCATCCATTTATGTCAGGCCTGGAGTAGAGAGAGAGGGGCTTAGCACCCCCTCTCTCTCTGCTCCAGTCCTGATATTTCGTGGTTTTTTGTCAACATTCCGCTGCTTTTTTCGAATTTTCATAAAACGTAGTTGACTGGTATCTGTTCAGTTTTCGAAGTGGCTGATGCAACTTCTTGATTAAGGATTTTGCTTTTAACTTAAATTGAATCAAAATGTAGTGTTTTTAAATTGTAATAGCAATGTTTTCTATGGTCCTTAGGACATGCCAATTTTATTTATAACCTCAATTTAGTAAGTACCTTTCACATTTTTAAATAATATAATTACAATGTATAAACATTTTTGTAGAATTCCTGAGGAAGAAACAATAAAGTTTCGAAAGCTTGAATTTAAAAAAGAGTCTTCTTTTTTGAACCCAGTGACTGCATCCCTGAAGTTAAATTAAAAATTTTTGTATATATATATATATATATATATATATATATATATATTTATATATATTATATCAGACAATTGTTTAGGGTCCACGCATATTAATGCAGTAAGAAAAGACCAATTAGACGATAAGATATGCATAGTCTTTTAACAGAAATATTATGATTTCATACCTTCTGGGGTATTACCAGGAGTATGTCTGAGTTTTGAACTTCCATGGCCTATTGCGATTTTTTGTGAACAATTTTTTTTTTTGAACAGCGCCTTTTTAGATAAAAAGGTGAATATCTCCGGTTCTAGAGGTCTGATCATGACAAACTAAAAACCAAAAACCTTCGCAATTAAAATTCCAACATATGTGTTGAGCTTGAACCATTTAAGTACCTATATAACGTACAAAATGGAATAAACTGGCTAAAAAGTGCTTTTTTTAGTATTTCGATCGGCTTCACACTTTCAGAAAATATAGCTTTTGTTGAATACAAAATAACCTGAAATTTTGGTTTCAAGATATTGAACCTTGTGGGCACAAATAAATTTGTTATCTGAAATTTGAATTGCCCCACCATTTTGTGCCATTAAGTCAGAAATGTTTTACCAAAATGTAGATCTGGACGCCAGCTTTCCAATGAAATTAAACAAATTAAAAAGGTCATTAAAAAGTCATTTTAGCCACTTTCTTGGCATTTATTTATAAACCAAATGAAAACAAATTGATTTTCTCGGCCATTTTGGAAACATTTGTGAAACATTTTTATCAGAAAAGAAATTTTTATAAAAATTCCGAATTAACAACTTGCACAAATGTATTGATAACCAGCATTTTTTTTCCAGATTGCTTAATAGTAACATGTGGAATCCAATTTTCGAATTGGCGGACAAAATAAATTTCCCGATTTTCCAGTACGACGCGTGAAAATCTTTAAGAAGAAGTGGAGGGAAAACGCCGCATTTTCGAAAATTTTCGTAAAGGAAAAAAGTTATAGATTAGGCGCAATTAAGCCATACAAGGAGTTACAAGAGGATATGTAAAAAATAATTTTTTGTACGCGGGCATCTAGACTATTAATGTAACGTCATAGCCAATAAATTACACATAAACACATTGTTTATTATGGAAAAGCAATTAGAATATATCTCATCAGGTTCTGAGTGTGGAGAGTGGGGATCCTTGAAAATGAATAATCAAGTTAAAAAAAAAACTGGAAAAAGAATGAGCGGAACGCAGTTATCATGCCGCAAGCGTCGTCTCTGCGATCCTAGTCAAAGTAGAGGACGTAAGCATAGTAGGAAGCAAATGCGAAATCGTAGTCGCTCTAAGTACCACTCTAGAAGTCGTATTGGATCATCCAACATAATAAACGACGTTGATGTCAAAAGTGACGAAAACATGATGATGGAGAGTCAATCAGGAATGGAGCGCTTTAGGAGCAGAGGTGAGTTCAGTTCCCCTAAGAAAATTGTGTCTCGTACAAAATTTGAGATAGTGTACAGTACTAGTTAGTAACACTGACTGCCTTATGCTAAATATAGATCGTTTCTCGTTACTACATGCGAGAGCTCTCTAACACAGGGAAAAATGACCGACTTATTTTAGTAAGTATTCAAAAAGTATTGTCACGAAAGGACTGCAGGTTAGTGGCGTTCCTTATGTGTTGTTTGGGTTACTTATTAAGAGGCTCTCCAATATTAAATTATTTAATTTCGTCTGGTTGCCTACGTAAGAAGATCACAGACATAAAAATTAGTTTACATACTGTCTGCAGGCAGTGAATAGATACCTTAATTTCATTTAACCACAGTGAGTAGTAAGGAACACGACTGCAGAGATAGAAACATTCCGAAGATATAACTTCCAGACGATTAAAAGTCCTTTAGGTTAGCCAAAGAAACGCGGGCCCAAGCTGGGGGACCCAATGCACATCGACGTAGCCGCTAGATGAGTAGAAATCCTAAAGCAATGAAGATACTAAAAGTGGACGAGTAGGTTATTAGAAGCCATTTAGGATGAATAAAGACCGCTAAATCTCTTGAAATATTCACTCTGGAATTAGTAGCAATTTAAACTTCAAACGTCCGTTCAACTACAAGGTCTCTAGAGGCGATTTCCTCTCATGGACGGACATAATCATATCTAACCGAGGGGCGGTCAAAGTAATCGTACCAGAGCCAGAAAGAGCTAGCTCATCAGACCAATCAAGAGTCAGACTCAAGGAAACATCAGTTTGGTTCAAGGAGGCGACAAAAAATTAAAGTAAGCATGCGGATAGACTTCGACACTTCTATGGTGTTTGGATAAAGATCACATCAGACCCAAAGATCCTGTCGTGGGTAATGAGATATCGAATTCTTTTCACTCGACAAGTCGCTCAGCATTCTGTCTCCTCCGAAACAACTTGGCCTTTCTCTGATGAGGATATTTCTCTTGCTATATTTCACTTAGTGAAAATAGGTGCGATTCAAACGTGCGCGTCTACGAATAAACAATTTACTTCTATTATATTTCTGATCCAAACATTTGATGGCAAAGAACGCTTCATATTAAATTTTAAAAATTTGAAAAAGTTTCGGCAAAACATTTTAATTTAGAGGACAAAAGCATGGCAATAAAACCTGTTACCCCAGGATGTTTCGTGGCATATGTAGACCACAATGAGGCCTATTTTTTCGTTCCAATTGCCAAGTTCCATAGGAAGTATTTAAGGTTTAGATTTAATAATAAATTATACCAATTTGTTTGCTTGCCTTTTTGGCATTAGCACGATTCTTTAAGTTTTCACCAAAATCATGTGAAACCAGTGATGGCTTTTCAAAGGACAAATAGACACCACCTATCCGTTGTGAGCTTAGACAATTTTCTTCTTTTGGGTAATACTTGTGAAGAGTGTAAAACTAACATACCTATGTGAAACAACTCTCGTTTTGCAGAATCTAGATTCCGTAATTAATTATGACAAGTGAGAGTTTATTCCTATACAAAGTTGTATATTTTTGGGTTTTAATTTAAATTTCGTAGTTATGGTCATGGAACTACCGCAGGATAAATATAGGAACAGGTTTAAACTTTTCTAAACCCGAGATCTTATAAAATCAGATTATTTGCCCATTTGTTTGCCCAGATCAGACTGCCCAGAAACGACATATGGGCGGGTTTACACTGAAAAATTTGAACTAAGAAACTATTTGGCTCTAACATTAGTATGGGTAACTATAATAGGGTTATGCAGTTACTGGACGGTATTAACGCTGACTTCTTCTGGTGGGATCTCAGCATAATTAACCACAGGAAGAAAATAAGTCCAAACGCGTTCAAAGTTGAAATTTTAAGTGATACCTCTAAATGGGGGTAGGGGGTGGCCTGCAAGAATTAGAGGGCTCATGGGCATTGGGACACTTCAGAACAATCATATCATATTAAACCAGAAATAGAGTGGCAATTATGAGACTACGTATTCAGAGAAATCTGGGGCAGCTTTGGAAATCCAAATATTGATCGAATTGCCCACAAAAATAATACAAAATGTAAACACTTTGTATCTTGCAGAAGAGATCTAGAAGCAGTAGGGGTCGATGCTTTCACGGTATACTGGAGATCTTACTACTTCTACGTTTTTCCGCCCTTTGCTCTTATCTTAGGTGTCATGCAAAAGGTCATTCCTAACAAAACAGAGAGAATTTTGGTTGTGCCGTTCTGGCCAACGCAAGCCTGGCACCCAGTGTTCACTTGTCTATTGCCGGAAGATCTCTTCTATTTCAAGCCATCTAATCACGAAACTTTGGCCCATTGCCAGCTTGTTTTAAATAATGTCAAGATCTAAAAACTTTGAACTTTAATAAATTTATACCGAGATAATTTTATATTACGAAACGTAACATTTTAAAATCTATATTTAATTCTCAATTTAATGGTGTATAATTTGTCTTGGTTTATGCTAATTAAAATTTAATTTACCAGGTACCTACCTCTATGGTTAACAAATACTTCTGTTTAGGGAGTCTGTCCACTTAAACTAGTTACAAACTACCTATGCTAACATACAATGAATATTAACTTTTCCTTAATAATAATTTCTGCTACTTTGAGTTTCATTTAATAATAATGACCACAGATCTGATCTTTTAGCTGAAATATTATTACAGTTAATTTTCCTGATGCCACATGCTAAAGTTGACATCCCGGCATAGAAGAGCTCTACTTGATACAGCAATCTAGTTTTTGTTGTAGAACCTTTATGAGTAAATTCTTTTCCACTAATGATACCTAATTATATTTATGTGGTATCTGTAATTAAATTTATTACAATTTTACGGTAGAGAAGAATCTGTCAACTTGCTAGAAGTTTATTTTAAAGTTGTTAATTTAAATACAATGTCTGTTTTTAATATTTAGAGTTTATTTACGCACTATGGATTTATTGGATATCATTATTTATTAATTTTATTTCAGTCATTAAGTTCATTATATGAAGTTATTCAACTGTTTGTGATTTTCAGGTTTCCTCCGATGCGATGCTGGATAGGCTTGGTTTGTCCTTCAGGTTTATTACTGCTGTGGTAGGTAACCTTTAAGTTTTTACAAGACCTTGTTACCTGGCACAATTAATACTAGAATATTGTTCTGTCTAATTTAAAAATTAGCATAAATTATGTATATTTCCAATTATGTGAGAGATTAGCCGATTCACACGATTCACGTCAATATATTGAAAACACATTTTAGAACTTGGCATCGAAATGAAGGATACTGCGATTGAATTGAATTGTTTATTTACATTTAAATAAATATTACACATTAGGATATTTTATAATTATAAAATAACGCAAATAAACTAGGAAACCCACTAAAGGCGAAGGATTAAAAAAACTATTATATATAGCCTAAAAATTAACAATAATATAGTGTGACATTTTTATTCCCCAAAAATTGGAGAGGTTCATGTTTAAAGAGAAATATATAGAAAGAAAGAAAAATCGTAAAGGGATTTTATAAGAATACTTCAAATTAATCAAAAACTTTGACCTCGAAAATCGACATTTTTGAGGTCCCTAATTCTGTGCGCTCGTATAACCTCGAGAAATATGTGCCTGCTACTCTGTTGCATGACTCAGTCATCTATGATTGTTTTCAATTTGTGAAAGTTGAAATTGATAACACAAATGATATCTACATCATCTATTGAGGATATCAGCTACATCGTGAGGTGTGAGATCGAGAAGAAACATTCTATGTTATTTTTGATCAGTACGTTCAGTGGACACTTTGGTGACAACGTTACTTTAGTATTTGATAATTAAACTGATTATAAGAAAAATATAAAAGCTGTAGAAAAACGTCGTCGTACAAAAACATTTTCATCTTCTGATGTCTTTTTTGATCGGTTTATTCCAACAAACCAACAGCAATTTCTTGCTAATGCTCACAATAAGTCTCGCTTCATTTCAATACTATGTGAAAAATTTACAGCTGCTGATATTTTTCTAAAATAAGCTGATGATGACGCTGATGTCCTCATAATTGAAACAGCAATAGAACAATTCAATAGAAATAAAACTATCGTTGTTGGTGAAGATGTTGATTTGTTAATACTACTGACTGCACGAACTTCAATTGACAAGAATATTTACTTTTTAAAACTTCGGAAAGCTCAAACACAAACAAAAATTGATTTATCACAAAGTATAACTTCATATCCAAAATGTCAAGGTCATATTTTAATAACTGGTTGCGATACTGCATCAGCATTTTTCAAGAGGGGTAAAAAAACAGTAATAGTTTGAAAAAGTCATGATTTAATTGATTGCCCAGAAGTATTTACAAAGATTGGCTCTTCTCCATACGTCATCGTCTCAAATGGAAATCGCTTTCTTCTTGCTACGTATCGAGCTCCAAGGAAAATTCATTGAATAGGCAAGTCTAGATATTTAAGTTTTGTAAAGTATACACGGAACAATAAAAGAGTACAGATCCTGTCTTCCTCCAAACATCTGCTGCTGCTTATCAACATATCAATTTGAAGTATGGCTAGGCAAAAAATTGAATCCAGAAGACTGGGGATGGAAATTAAATAGACAATAGTTTGGAGCCAATTCAAACTCCTCTCCCGCATTCTTAATACTTTTTTTTGTAATTGTAAGAAGGGTTGTAGTGGCTGAAAAAAGTCAGATTATTTTGTTCGTCAGTATGTACCAATTGCCAATACCAGTTTTGCTCCAATGTTGAACCAAATACAACAGATGAGAATACTTATGATATCAATGAGGAGATAACTGATCCTTTTTGTTGTTACAACATTGTATAGAAATCCAGCAAAGAGTGGAAAAAGAAAGCGAAGTTGTAACACTGCTGAAGTGGAATTCAAAGATTTATTAATCATACGACGATTCCTAAAATCAACAATAATCCGTTCCACTTTGATAATTACTAACAGTAACATTTCTTGAATCAATAAGAAACTGTCCGATCAGACTTGTTTAATCATAACCGATCGCGGATTATACCTACTGTACACTACTTCACAGGTGGTGCGGAGATGATATGTACATATTATACAAAATACGACGTTTCCAACTTCTGAAATCGCGATATCTCATGAAAGATGATTCGTAGGAAAAAAAGAATTGAAACAGTTTTTGTTGATAATTAAATGATCTACAAACTTTGTAACCCTATTTTTACGATAACACTTATCGTTTAGGATAAGTAGTCAAAAAACTGATATTTGTGACCTTTGACGTTGAATAAATTGTTATCCGATCTGGGATCGATGGGGACTTCTGACATTTCATTTTGTAATAGTGTGTTCAAGGTCTGTAACTACTTTCAGCTCTATGCGAATTATTACGAAGTTGAAGGTCTATGTCTTACGCAAGTAAGACCATTTGTTAAAATTAGAATAATGTCACAGTTATTTTTGAAACTCTTCACCGAGTTTGGATTACGTGAATCCAGTAGCCATTAGGGGGGAAATAATCGGCTTATATTTGTCTACTTTTCTGCCCTATTCCAAGCCATTCACAAAGCGGTTGTTTCAGATTTAGTCAGTACTACGTTTATACATGCTTTAAAACGATGTCTCTCATGTCGTGGACCATATTTAAGTTCAATTTTTTAGATTGTGTTTAGTATTAGCGCGCTCAATATTTTGGTTGACTCAGAGAAGTAAATGTTTATGATTGAGAGACCTAGTTTGCTAATTAAGTAGCCTAGAGGGAAATGTAAATTTGATTTTTATTCGTTCTTTATTTTGAAGCAATTTGGAAAGCAGTCAAGTCAGTTCATATTTACTCCTATAAAATAATTGATAAAGATATTTTATCCTATGAGGACTATCGAATTTACTTAGCTCAAATTGAGTTTTTGTCTATGTTTCTCCTGCTTTGTATTCTTAATTATGAACTTAGGGAGTCAGTGGCATTTGAAGGGGTAAGTAGATGAATGTGTTTGTTACAAATTGTAAGTTCTGAAATAATTGATATTTAGTAAATTGTTGTGAATTTTTTGTTGTTTCTTATCTCACCAAATTTATAACCTAAATAGTTGAACCTCTGTCTAAGTTAGTACATATAGTGAGAATTTGATATATTTTTTGCAAATTATGTCGAATGAAGGTGTTATATGCACTTGACACCACATCATCAACTATTATTATACTTAAGATCAGTGTACATAACACCTTCATACATTAGTTTCTTGCAAAATATAGCTAATAGGAAGATGAATGATGGAGGTATGGTAGAAGAGACTCATATCACCTTCATCCACTTGCCCCTTCAATTATGTCTCCATATTTCTCAAATTTGGCTCCTCTAAAAAGTTTGTCAGTTCCAAATGAAAATAATTTGCTATAATGTATTTTCTATGTATTTCTTAAATACCATTACTCAACAGGAAACTCTTCCAGGTTTAAAAATATGTTGTAATTACTAGCAATTACCAGTCTACTTAATGTTCGACTTTATCGAATCTGGTGTCTATTAAGTTTTATTTTACCTGTCGACGCAATGAGAAGCTGTTATTACCCATAATTCGTTAATCAAAACTCCACCACAGTGAAATATTCCATTTTTGTATATAGATATCAACCATGGCCACGCTGCTGGTTGGCTAGGCTTTCCTCCAACAACTCTGCTGTTACTTTCGACACCTTTATTGTCACTGAAATCAATACTGTAATTAAGAGATTTCTTTAGTATTTCGGATCGATAGGAAAGGCGTTCTAATTCATTTAACAAATCTTCAGCACTAGTTTCAACTTCCGATTGGCGATACGGATTTTTTACGGTCATTCTTAGTCCACAGTACATGGGAGGACACTCTACAAATGCGGCTCGATCTTGAATGCATGTGTTAACTAGACTCACGGCATTATTAGGTAGCACGTTAATAAATTTCCCATCATATTTTTCGATCGTTGGCATCATATACGTTTTAGGATTTCTAAAATATTAAATATATTATTGCTGTTTTAAATCCCTATAATAATAATGCTTACATTGGGCTGGGTCCCGCTTCTATTTTACAAACGTCCGCTGTCCACGCTTCAGTACCAACGCATGTTGGATACCATCTACCTTTGTAGTTTCTGTGAAGAAAACCCACAGAATTTGAGATTTTGAATTGAGGTTGATTTCCTACATGATCTGTTAACACAGAGCAATCTTCTTCATCTTTTCCTGTTATTTCACATTGTCTAATATTATCACATCGTTGTTCTAATGGAATACATGTACTTCTACGGAATCTTGACCAATCATCACAACTAAATTCATTTTTCGCACAACCTGAAAATGGGATTTCTTATAATAAGACATATTATAATAGGCGACTTTCATGTAAATCCTTAAACAATATGAAACGAGGAATTTATTACAGATTTGGTCGTTAATTGGACAAATATTAAACATTTACTGTGTTAACAATAAATCACTAATGAAATAAAAAACACTAAACTGTTTTTCACGTTTTCACATGTATTACGTCAACATGACGATCGTTTCGCTAAAACATTAGCTTCATCAGATGAGCGCACTGTAACACTACTCACAAATTGAACTTATTGAACCTTAAATACATGAAATTGAATTACCTGAAAACCAATTTGCATAAAATTGTGATTATTTACTTATAATATAAAATGTACTACTAGGAAATGGAATTAAAATAGATTAACAAGTGGAGAATTATTTATGTCTAATTGATCGTTAAGTAAAATATTATCGTTTTTATACCTATTAATTTCTAAGCTCTCAAGTAACGACAACTTTGATCCCTTACTAGCTGTATGAAGGATATCAAAATCGTCGTTAAATAAGTGCTTTTCTTCAAAAAGGTGATTTGCAAAGGTAGAATTATTTTTATTATTCAAAAAAGATTTTTTATGTTCCATTATCCGTTTTTTAAAATTTCTACCTGTTTGTCCCACATATATCTTAGGGCAAGTCCCACAAGTTAGTTTATACACTCCCGACAACTCTTCTTTTTTATTCTTATTAAATTCACTATGGAAAGAGAAAGTGGTAATAAACTAAATTTTTTAGATTTAACAATAAATAGAGTTGACAACACACACAAATTCTCCATTTACCACAAACCTTCACATACTGATACCACGATAAATTACATGTCATTACACCCTAGACAGCATAAGCACGCAGCTTATCATAGTATGTTACATAGGCTAATAAATATTCCACTATCAGATTACGAATTTAATAAGGAGTTTAACTTAATTAAGCAAATCGCGGTTAATAACGGATTTCAAGCCTCTTTTATAGATAACTTATTGCACAAAAAACGGTACAATAACGCGATAAATGCAGTATATCCGACCTATAAATATCATGATAATTCAAAATCTAATTTCAGGTCATTAACTTTCATTGGGGACCCGTCAGAAAAGATTAGTACTTTTTTAAAGAAGCAAGGTCTGAATATAGCTTATAAAACTAATAATACTTTAGGCTCTATTATTAAAAACAATAAAGATAAGAATAAAAAAGAAGAGTTGTCGGGAGTGTATAAACTAACTTGTGGGACTTGCCCTAAGATATATGTGGGACAAACAGGTAGAAATTTTAAAAAACGGATAATGGAACATAAAAAATCTTTTTTGAATAATAAAAATAATTCTACCTTTGCAAATCACCTTTTGGAAGAAAAGCACTTAGTTAACGACGATTTTGATATCCTTCATACAGCTAGTAAGGGATCAAAGTTGTCGTTACTTGAGAGCTTAGAAATTAATAGGTATAAAAACGATAATATTTTACTTAACGATAAATTAGACATAAATAATTCTCCACTTGTTAATCTATTTTAATTCCATTTCCTAGTAGTACATTTTATATTATAAGTAAATAATCACAATTTTATGCAAATTAGTTTTCAGGTAATTCAATTTCATGTATTTAAGGTTCAATAAGTTCAATTTGTGAGTAGTGTTACAGTGCGCTCATCTGATGAAGCTAATGTTTTAGCGAAACGATCGTCATGTTGACGTAATACATGTGAAAACGTGAAAAACAGTTTAGTGTTTTTTATTTCATTAGTGATAATGGATTTTCACCAAGTAAAGGTCGAGTCTATCAACTATTAACAATAAATATAAAATACTTTTATTTATTAGTTTATTTGAAGTTGAAATGTTAACCTTACCGCTACTAATAATTCAGGTGCTAACTATTTTTCGAAGTAGTTTTGATCGTTAAAATGACCCACTTTGTTTTTTCTCACTAATAGGTTTATTCTGGGTGTTGGAAAAAAACATATTGAACGTATAATCCTTGAAAGTTGAGAACCTGCTTTAATTTTGCACATACGTGCCAGAATATGGTTTTTGTGCAATGACTGTTTTCTGTTCATGCTACATTTGAAATGATAGCGCATAAGATTGAAACAAAAAAAAAACAACAATTGTTTGTATGTTTCTGCCCAAAATATTGCTGCGAGCACAATTTTGTATTAATTACAGTGACTTATTATTAGACATGGCAAAGTGCTACTAGCGTTGACGGATTCATCTGATAATTGCGCCAATTTCTTATACCATCATGAGATGAATTGAATAGAAAACAGGCTATTGGATGAAAACTAGATTTTAGAAATTTGCAAAATTGATAGTACGCATACGTCCTGAATATGTTGATATGTTTCTCTAACCCCTAAATATCTATTAAAACGAAAAAAAAACCAAGAGGGTTATTTTAACATATTTCATTGACTTCTGTACCTAGAATCTGAATTATGTAAGTGTGATTACCTTTAAAATGATTAAAGGTATGAATTATAAATTTGGTAAAATACTATTATTAGTAAACAAACAAAAGTATGATTGATATCACAGCTTTTTACACATTTATGATGCCACAAACAAGTAAACTACCGAGCTAAGTGTGATTAGAAAAACCGCTGCCTAAGGAATCACTACTTCCACATCCAGCTTTTCCTTCCAAGTCACTTTAAAGGATACATCAGGACTACATTTGCACTCTAGTATGTGAAAATCATTGATCATAGAATTTAAATAATATTTGGGGCAGATGTAACAGAAAAAATTCAGTCGTTGGTTTCTAGCATATACGTCAAAACTGAAGTTTCTGGACTCTACGCATACTAATTTTGAAATGAATTTCTTAAATTTATGGTGGGGGGTGAAAATATTAGAAAGAAATATGAGGCTTTGGCTTCTAGTATATACATGAAATTCCAAGTCTCGATACTTTTACCAGCTTGCCTTACTTGTTCTTCCTTATTTACATCTACTTACAGCCCCACTGCTTCAACGAAATCATCTCAAAATATAATCTAGTTTCAAATGTCGTTATAATGCATACATATTGCATTGTGAAAATGTTATTTTGCCAACACGAAAATATGTCTGCATATAATAATAATAATAACATGCCCTGAAGATTGCAAAAACACATCTGGTGCTACCCAGTGCGAATATCTATTTGAATAATGGTATTTAAAATATAATTAAAAATGAAAATTTGATATAATTTTCTTGCGACGAGCATTAAATAAAAATTTGAATATGGTTATATTAACACAACTTTAACGGCAAAAAAAACTATCTATAAGAAGTAAAAAGAAAAACTATCTATAAACTTATTGATTTTTAGCATTTCTTATCCTTGAGTGCCTAGAAAATATATACAACTTAAACGCATTACAAGAAATAAGATGCGTGTCATTTGTTGAACTTTGTAGCTCATTTAAACTAGACACTGCATGCTAATGCAGGCGCTGGAAGAAGTTGAGTATGCGAAATGAGAGGCCCGGCTAGTATGTTCAGATTCTGATACCTGTGAACCTAAATAATGGAAAAACCCATCTTGCCGGCTGCTGCGATGGTCCCTTCTAGTCTCCTGCCATCTCCTTCCCGCTTAGCGCTGTGGTATGAACTCTCGGCAAGAGACTATAGATTTAAATACTTCAAATATTTGTATTGTTCATGGCATGGCACTTGTTCATCAAATTCAGTTAAAATGTTCAATTCTTTCGGTGATTTCTGTTCATCAGATTCGCTTGAAAAAGTTCAATTCTTTCGATGATTTGCCGAGGCATTCTTCAAAAAGATCGTACTAATTCTTACGCAGTCTGATGTGATCGGGAATAGATTTAATATTCGATAGATATGACACTTCAATAACTTCTTGAAAGTCCAGTTTTCGGAGTAAAGACCAAATAATAAAAAATATCATATTTCAAGTCATTGAACAGAAATTCCCACTGATAGTAAAGCTTTCTTCTCAAGCACTCAAAACAAATTACAACTTGTTTAATATCTTTGCACTACTGCTCCAAAATATGCACAAGTAAAAGATGACCGTGAGATGTACATTTGTGGAGGATTCGATAATCTAACAAAATGTTTCAAGCTACAAGAGTCTTCAGTTAGTGAGGTACTTGAATTAAAATCAAACCACTTAGAAGCTGATTCAAGGGTGTTTTGTCACATCTTTCATGCAGTAAGAATTCAATCTGCTCATCTTATTATCCTCAGTGCTGATACAGATGTATTCATTCATCTTGACAATTTATTACTAGAGAAACTAGCAAATATTGATTGTCTAGGCCTATGGTTCGACGGTTCTTATAAAAAGAAATATCTTCTAGGATACCATTTAGCTGCTGAATTCCTTGGTGAACCCATATGTAATATTTTGCCAGCATTGCATTCCATAAGTGGTTGCGATACTACCAGTAGATTAGACAGTAGAATACAATGTTTGAAAGCTGCATCGGAGGATTTTGTACAAACAGCCCTTGTATCTTTAGAAAACATTGACCTAAATGCTAAACAATTAAAACAGAAACGGTTTGCACATTATATGTTTAAAAAAAACCTGCTGTTAAACTCCGATATAAAACGTTGGTTTCTGCTTTCATTTAACGAAAGTGTCAGATGCTTTGCATTTGCATATGTTAAGGGTTACAGTACAAACATTTATTTGGAAAAATGCTCATCATGCCCAACTTGTTCAATATCTTTGCACTACTGCTCCAAAATATGCACAAGTAAAAGAAGACCGTGAGATATACCAGGGTCTTCAGTTAGTGAGGTACTTGAAATATTTTGCCAGCATTACATTCCATAAGTGGTTGCGATAATACCAGTAGATTAGACAGTAGAAAACAATATTTGAAAGCTGCATAGGAGGATTTTGTACAAACAGCCCTTGTATCTTTAGGAAACCTTGACCTAAATGCTAAACAATTAAAACAGAGACGGTGTGGACATTATATGTTTAAAAAAATAACTGCTGTTATGAAACGTAGGTCTCGGCTTTAATTTAATGAAAATGTCAGATGTTTTGTATTTGCATATGTTAAGGGTTACAGGCTTCATATGTTAAACAATTATTTGGAAGAATGCTCGTTATGCCCATTGATTTTTCTTTATTTGACTATTTGACTTACGTCCACGACAAATGACAGAGCGGCCTTTGCCAGAGTCATTAACTCAGCCTTGTAAATGAACGTCCACTTGTCGAACAATGCCTTGCAGTTGCAAAAAATCAGAATCACCTTTTGTATTTCATTATGTAAATGTATAAATAATGATTGTCTAAATAAAAATGACTACTTATTTGTCTTGCTTTCACATATTTCTATTTGAATTCGCTTTTGCCTGTTATACATATTTTAACCTCCCCACAATAAAATTGTGGGAGGTTTCTAAATTTGGTCCAAAATCGAAAATTGAGATAACATCAAATCTTTACGTTTTGAGGTTCCAGGAATCCAAAAAAATGGTTTTTGAAAAATGTCTGTGGTTGTGTATATGTGTGTGTGTATGTGTGTTAGCACGATAGCGACGAAACTACTGGGCGGATTTGGATGAAATGTTGCACGAGGGTTTCTTTAGTGCT
Source organism: Stenurella melanura (assembly GCA_963583905.1). Lineage (NCBI taxonomy): Eukaryota > Metazoa > Arthropoda > Insecta > Coleoptera > Cerambycidae > Stenurella > Stenurella melanura. The sequence continues at coordinate 90,884,722 of OY757313.1, read as the reverse complement.
GTAGAAGATCTGAAAAGGTTTTGGTTGAGATCGGATTACGATTTTGGCACAACAACTTGTTTATTTTATTATTACTTACAATTTGTAATCTAACCATTGGAAAGCATTTTAACACACTTGCACCTTTTTTTATATACCTACATTTTTTTATACAGAATTCTCTATACTGTCAATATATGTAAAACTATGTCGTAAGTTTTCAGTGGTCGAGTGGGCTAAAGCGTCGACTTACAAGGGTGGGGAGGTTCCAGCCGCTTCCAGTAGCTGTCGATTTTTTAAATTAATATTACTTGCTTTTTATTATTATAATGTTTGTTCTTTATTTCATTTAACAACTAGTGGAGTAAATGTAGTCAAAAAAGAGGTATTGTTTCGGAATAATTTGTAACTGCATAAAAATTCATAAATAATTTTTAAATGTGTTCTAAATATGTTTAAGTTCAAAGTCTACCTACCCGTTGGTATTGTACGCTAAATCTCTATTTGTTTACTAATAACAAAAAACTGCAAAATTAGTTGTTAAATGAAATATCTCGAAAACTAATCGAGGAAGAATCATGTAGGGGTTATTAGGTATGCTGATGTCAGATTTGCAAAATTCAAAATGGCGGATACAAAATGGCTGACCGAAATGTAGAAAAAGCGCGAAATTCGCTAGAAAAAGAGCAGTAGTAGTTTTTTACGGGTTTTTGGGTATGCTGATTACGAATTTAATGTCAGATTTGTAAATTTCAAAATGGTAGATACAAAATGGCCGACCGAAAGGTATTAAGAGTGGGAAATTCGCCAGAAAAATGAGCACTGATGGGATTTTATGGGTTTTCGGGTATGCTGATGACGAATCTGATGTCAAATTCGCACAAATTGTTAGATAAATGCAAAATGTTTAATATAAATAATGTAATGAAAATAAGACTTTATTTATGAACATACAGTCATTGTCCGATAATTGATTTTTAAATACAAACACGTTGAATGAAAGGGGCAGATAAAACTTTTTAGTATTCTGAATGTTCTGATTGTACTTGCTCCAGTTCATCGCTTTCTTCGTGTAAGTCGTCGATGTCTTAGCAAGGAGAACAATTTGTACAACTGTTGCCACTACATGCGGAGCATGCCATAGTACGAAAAGACCAGATTTTCTACACCCACATGCTGATCCGCAACCTTTCTTGCAGCTACAGAATATCATGTTAAGTATGTCGTCTGATGCACAAGTCGGTGACTCATTGGCATAGGTACTAAATTACCATTGACTTTCTTCCAACCCCAGCTCTCTGCATGTAAATGCTTACCCATCCACGTTTGCATCTGCAAATATACTCTTTTACAGTGCCAAGGCATCTTCTGTGGGTAGTAATGAAGATAGCTTCACACTGTTAATTTTTTCGGAAGTGTGTGTTTGGTAGTTTGGAAAGTTTTCTAGCAAATTTTTCGAATGGAACCATTTTTCCTCAGTTTTTCCTTTTTCCAACTTTTTAAAATAAATGCTTTTTTGAGGTGGGCATAAAGCCGCAAGTAAAACTAACACATCAGTATCTTCAGACACAATAACGGTTTCACGCGGTTGAATTTTTCAATAAATTTTAAAAAAATATTGATTTAATCAAATACATTAATTTCACACTATTGTTTATCAACTTAAACACGCCATAGTACGGTAAGTATTTATGCATGTGTAATATTTAGTAGAATGATTGTAGCAAACTTAATTTTTTATTTAAAACCTTCGCAATTGTCCAAAAATCGTGTTTTTACCGATTTTTCACCTCTTTTACTATTTAATTGTTATTACGTTCGAAAAAAACAAAAAATAAATAAAACCAAAAAATATTTTTCAAAATTAGTACCCCTATATGCATTCAAGTAAAAATAAAAAAATTCTTTTTTAAGTTATTACACTTCTAATAGTGTTAAATTTTCGATTTTTTTTCTTCTAAAACGTATAGTTCGACTTATTCGTGAAAAATTAATATAAAAACGCGTATGTATCATAAAATAAATCATTGGGGCTTTTAGTACACATCTTTACCTTCAAATTGATAAAATGCGGTCCTCACATTTTGCATACTCACTTCCTATTAGCTCCCAGTCTATACCTATAATTTTTATTTTTGGGCAAAATATTGATGAGTAAATTCTTTTTTTTTAATATAGAGAAAGAAATTAAAATCGGTTTTAAATAATTCAAATTTATTTTTGAACATAAAAAACTACAATCTGCTTTAAAAAAATGGTCTTGATGCCCTTGAAAAATCGACGATTATACACATAACATAACTTGAAACTTGCCTTGGTGGTTTAGCTCTACAAGAGGTATATTACTTCTACATCCACGTAGTGGATTGGAAGTATAGTAATCGTAAAAAAAATGTTTTTCTTGAAATAGGTTTAGAATGTCATGCAACGTCGAGGTTTTAAATTTGAGTGAAAAAATTCTGTCTGTCTGTCTGTCCGTCCGTCCGTCTGTCCGTCTGTCTGTCTGTCTGTAACTATATTGTCCGCACGTTTTCTCCGGAACGGTTTAAGATATTGACTTGAAATTTTATACACGTAGGTATACACTATAACGAAATCAGGAACTAGATTGTTCTTTGAACATATTCGGTGAAGGGTTGGGGGGTGAATAGGGGGAAATAAGTAAAGCAAGATGGTAAAAGTACAGAAACTTGAAATTTGGTGTATGTACTAGAAGCCAAGGCCTCAATTTTTTTAATAATATTTTCCATCCCCCCACCACCCCCAATCCATTATTAAAGGGGTTGAAAAAACAAAATTGAGATATTTACTTAAAATGTGGTAAACGTGTGTATGATAACGACATCTGGAACTAGATTATATTTTGAGTTGAGGGGTTAAATAGGGGTAAATAAGGGAAAATAAGTTAAACAAGCTGGTACGAGTACAGAAATTGAGAATTTGGTGTATATACTAGAAGCGAAGCTCAGTTTTTTTAATAAGGTTTTTCAACCCACCCACCACTCCTGCTTCATTATTAAAGGGGTTGATAAAATAAAATTGTAATATTCACTTGAAATTTGGTACACGTGTGTATTTTAACGATATCTGGTACTAGATTATATTTTGAGATGATTCCGTTGAAAGATTGAGCGTTAAATAGGGGTAAATAGGGGAAAATAAGTAGAGCAAGCTGGTAAGAGTACAGAATCTTGCAATTCGGTGTATGTACTAGAAGCCAAGGTCTAAGATTTTTTACATAATATTTTTCAACCCTCCACCACCCCTACTCCATTATTAAAGGGGTTGTTACAATGAAATTGAGACATACACTTGAAATTTCGTACACGTATGTATTATAACGACATCTGGGACTAGATTATATTTTGAGATGATTTCGTTGAAGGAGTGGGTGGTAAGTAGAGGTAAATAGGGAAAAATAAGTAAAGCAAGCTGTAAGAGTACAGAAACTTGGGATTTAGTGTATATACTAGAAACCAAAGCCTTAGATTTCTTTTTAACATTGTATTAAATAACCATTTTAGGAGATTTTATTCTATAACAAAAATACTATGCTAGAGCAACGATTGCTACTTTCAATAGCAGACACTCCGGTAAGAATGTTTGCCACATAATGCCATACAACTATTTGCTAAAGTTCTATTAACTGTGTGGTAAATTTAAAAAACACAAGTCAGGGGTCATAATGAGGTTGCTCAATTAAAATTTTAGAGCAGTTTGCTTCTTCGTACAAGTTTCTTCGACATGCTGCTTGTATAAGGATACTGTGTTGGTAAGGTTCTGTTCTATGACGAAACAAGAAACTGACATAGTTGTCGATAATCTTACCTGAAATACTTTGTGCCAGCATGGGACACAAACATTTTGTGTCAGCATGGGATTCAATTTCAACTCATAAGTAAACCCTATCTGAGCTTACAGCTAGGTTACTAACTCAGGACTAATTCAGTAACAAAAGACGAATAACGGGCAAGACGTTACGGCTTTTACCCCGGAGCAGAAAAGTGAAAATAGAAAATGTTTTAAGTGCGGTAAAGTCGAACATTACAAAAATGTAATGCGAAAATTGTAAAAGGAAAGGATATGATAAGAAAGACTGTTGGTTTTTGAACAAAGAAAGGAAATAAATATGAAGGTTTATTTTGGACATCAACATAATATGGACAAACTTTAATACGAGAGCGGATAGTGGACAGTGGGGAGTCTGATCATATATGTTATATTAAAAAATAACAGTACGACACTGAGTTATAAGTAAGCCTCTCAGTAGGATCAAATTACATAAGTTGATAACGACTTCTCTTGGTAATTGCTTATCTCACATATCATATTTCACACATTGTTACACTTCCATTCTCACAGTAATGCCAAATTGCAGCTTTGCTTTTCCTTTGTTTAACATCTAGCTGACAAAGCTTTTGAAATATTATAAATATGACCAGCAGACGATTTTGTATTCAGTATTATACTCACCTTTACAATAAACTTTTAATTCTACAATTTTATATTTTACTCAGAGTCATCGATGACTCTAATTAATTAAATAAATATTTTTTAAAAACTCAATATCAAAGTATCAAATATAACAGTGGCGCAGTCGGAACGGATCTAGTGAAACGCACAAGTTCGGGAGCCTAACTTCTGGGAAACGTGTCCAAAGGAACAAGGAGAGCATCTGGAATTGGTGCCTAACCTGTGGAAAAGAACCGGAAGAACAAGGAGACCTTCCTAGCTGTGACGGTGGAATCCCTAAACTAGAAAAAAATTTACAAATGAAGACAATAACGTAAGTCATTTTAAGAATCATCTCGCTTTATTTTATTGTTTTTCACAATTATTTTATAAAAATGCTATATACACTCAGCGAACAAAATACAGTTCTATTATCAAATAATTATTCCTTAACGAAATAAACGCGACAAGTTTAATTTAATTTTAATTAATATAAGAAACGTATTATACTGCTAATACGTCACCGTGTATTATACAGCTAATACACAAACTACCTAAATAATTTTTTATTAAAACTAATTTCCTTTTCCAAAAACGGTCATTTTTAAAAATAATTTCAAGTTAACATTTAATTAATTTTTTTGTAATCTCTAAATAAAAGCAACAATGCCAGAAACATCGCAAACTACACAAACAGTACAAAGTGCAAGGATAGAGCAAATTGAGCCTTACAAGCTCTCTGAAATTTTTTCTGTCATACCGGAATTCGATGGCAATGCCATTAATTTACAAACCTTTTTAAACTCTTGCATTTATGCACAAGGCATGGCAATTAACGACCACAAAATATTATTAACGCTTCATATAAAAAATAAATTGCGCGGCAGAACTGCCGAATTAATAAATTCTCGTAATCCCGATACTTGGGCAGAAATTAGAGTTCTCCTAGGAACTCATTTTGGCGACTCTCGTGATTTGACATCGCTTATCCAAGATTTACAGCGTATTCACCAAATGCCAGGTGAATCTGCATTAACTTTTGTTGCGCGTCTACAGACGCATAATGCGAAAATGGATGCGGCTATCCAGAAACAACGCTTATCCGGCGAACAAAAACAATCTCAATCAGATTTGATAGAAACTATGACCCTGAACACTCTGTTGACGGGTTTAGAGTCAAAACTAGGCCAAATAATACGTGCCGGAAACCCAACAAGTATGTTACAAGCAATTAATAGGATCAGAAGAGAATTGCAACTCTCTTATTTTGAATCCCAAAAATGTTCCAAAAATAATAATAATAATAATAATGTTAAAAATCCAGTGCCTCCTTAACAAAAACGACCAAACGTAAATTTTCAACAAAAATTTTGTTCATTTTGCAAACGAAACGGACATGTAATACATGAATGTCGCACAAGGCAACAACAATTTATGCCATCAACTTCACAAAATTTTCAAAGACCAAACTTTCAAAATAATCAAGGTTTTCAAAATTTTGCACAACAAACTAGTCAATTAAATCCTAGAACATTTCCTCAAAATAATCAAGTTAACCAATCACAACAAAATAGGCCCTCAGCAATTAGACCAAATCCTAATTTTATTCAACAAAGACCATCAGCGATACAACCAAATCCGAATTTTAACCGTTTCAATCAACAAAAGACTCATCATTTAAATTATGAACCTTATGATGACCAATATCATTTCAACCAGTATGAAGATTATTCTGCTGAATACCAAAATGTAAATGAAATGTACGATAATTTTAATTCAGGAGATTGTCAAAATTTCCCTGAAAATACAACTAATTTGCCAGAACAATACGAGAATTATACTGCTAATTCTCAGATGCCGCAAGAAAATTATACTGCTAATTCTCACTTGCCGCAGGAGGATTATACTGCTAATCCTCAGGATTTTCGCAAAAGTCCGGAGTATCGGATACTCCAACAGCGAATTGCGAATTGGACCAAATTTCCCACCAAATTCAAAATATGAACCTCAACGACAATTTCGACCCGTTTCTGAACTTCCCAGAACAGAAGTTCATGTAGAAACACTTTCACATGCTTTATTGACTGTAAATTCGAATAATCTCTATTACATTAAAGACATCACAAATAAATTTAAAATTCTTATTGATTCTGGTGCAGGAATTTCGATTTTTAAACCAAAAACGGCAGAAAATTACAAAAGAAGATTTTCTGAAAATATTATTATACAAGGCATAACTGAACAAAAAATTAACATTAACGAATCTGTTCTTATACCATTTACCGACAATAATCCGCACAAAGTCTACATCCATAATTTGGATATAGAATTTGACGGACTATTAGGCGCAGACTTTTTAGAACACTACGAATGTATGGTAGATATTAAAAATAAGCGACTAATTACCAATTTCAAAACCGTACCGATATTTAAAGCTACGGGTGACGAAAAAACACAAAATTTACCTTTGCAACCAACTACAAACTCGAATCAAATTCGGAATCAAATTCCATGCAACGTGAAAAATCAAAATTTAATTTCAATCGAACCACGTATGGAAAAAATATTTAAATTAAAATGTAATTTACGAAATACTGAGGCTATACTGTTAGTCCAGGAAAATGAAAAAGTACGCTTACCAAATGCTATTGTCAAAATCGACGACAACGGAGAATTTTTAACATCAATTATAAACGCTAACGCAATTCCCAAAATACTCGATTTCTCGAATCTTAAACTAGAACCAGTTCAAAAATTTAGATCAATTTTTAATTTAAACTCTCAGAGTCCGGACAGTCCTCAACATACACACAGAAATTTCGAAATTAAAGATCAACTACGACTAGAACATTTGAACGAAGAAGAAGCCGAGTTAATAACAGAGCTTTGTCTAAATTTTTCTGATATATTTTATTTAGAAGGCGACAATTTAAGTTTTACTAATGAGATTAAACATTCCATTGATACGAACGATTCTAAACCAGTTTTTACAAAATCTTATCGCTATCCTCATATTCACAAAGAGGAAGTTAAAACTCAAGTCTCTAAAATGCTAGACCAAGGTATAATCAGACCATCAATTTCACCCTGGTCATCCCCGGTTTGGGTTGTGCCTAAAAAACTAGACGCCTCCGGTAAACAAAAATGGCGAGTTGTAGTAGACTACAGAAAACTTAACGAACTGACTATTGATGACAAATATCCGCTTCCAAATATTTCAGACCTTCTTGATCAATTAGGCAAGTGCCAATATTTTACCACGTTAGATCTTGCCTCCGGATTCCATCAAATCGAAATCGACGCGAAAGATATTCAAAAAACTGCTTTCACAGTAGAAAACGGTCATTTTGAATTTGTACGAATGCCATTTGGACTGAAAAATGCTCCATCAACATTTCAAAGAGTGATGGACATCATTTTGTTAGGTATCCAAAACGAACGGTGTCTCGTTTACATGGATGACATTATTATTTATTCACCCACCATTCATGATCACATTTCGCGATTAACGGAAGTATTCAAACGTCTACAAAAAGCTAATCTCAAAATTCAACCAGACAAATGCGAATTTTTACGCAAGGAAGTCGCATATTTAGGCCATCTTATTACTAAGGACGGTGTAAAACCAAATCCCGCTAAAGTCGATACGATTCTAAATTTTCCTCAACCGAGAAACCCTAAGGAAATAAAATCATTCCTAGGCTTAGCTGGATATTACCGACGTTTTATCCCTAACTTTTCAAAGATATCTAAACCTTTAACAAAATTATTACAAAAAGACATACTTTTCGACTTTGACAATGATTGCTTAAACTCGAAAATTTGAAACGAGCGTTAACAACTCCGATTCTTATTTATCCAAATTTTGACGACGTTTTCATCCTAACTACTGATGCTAGCGCATTTGCCATTGGTTCCGTGCTCTCGCAAGGACATATAGGCAAAGATTTACCAATAGCTTATGCATCTCGAACTTTATGCGCGGCGGAGACTAAGTATTCAACGATAGAGCGCGAGCTATTAGCTATAGTATGGTCAGTAAAACACTTTAGGCCATATCTATTCGGCAGAAAGTTCAAGTTAGTAACCGATCATCGACCACTTACCTGGCTATTTTCGATCAAAGACCCAGGAAGCAGACTTGCACGTTGGCGACTTAAATTAGAAGAATACGACTATGAAATTAAAATCAATCACTTTTCGGAATGTTCCAAATTTTACTCAAAAATTCTAGCCGCGAACGAGGACAACGAATAAGAAGATGACGAACCAAACAATGACGAAAACCCGAGCAATAACGGCAAAATCACTAAAGAACAAATCTCTCGAGAATTTGATATCTTTTGTAATTTGTATAAGACGAAATCCTTAATAGATTATTCTAAAATTCAAACTTCAAACAGACAACTTTTAGACAAGGAACACAAAAATATTATAACATTCTTTCAACAAAATAAGTTAGAAGATTTGCATCATAAAATTATTGAGGACATGTTCGAAGAACACCCCGAGTTTTATAACAACACAATTAACGTTGTCTCAAGCAAATCGGTCAGGCATAGAAAATATTTTATTGTTCCTTTACCTTTTGATGTCGATTCAATAAACGAACATTTATTCATGGTATTGTACAAAAGAAGACATTTTGGATCTTTCTAAAACATACTATGTAGAAAATAATCTAGATCTTCCCATACTCGAAATGCTATCATTTATTTTTGCAGAGAAAGATTTGAAAATAGTAATCTGTCAAAATATTGTTAAAACCCCCGACGAAGACGAAATTCCAATCATTTGAGATCAAAATCATTCAGGCAAAAATAACCTACATCGTGGTATTAATGAAACTATTAGAAGGATTAGAGTAAAATACAATTGGCGAGGCTTAACTAAAGACGTTGAAAACTTTATAAAAAATTGCGAAACATGCGAAAAAACTAAAGTCTGTCGTAAAAACCTTAGCAACCCTCTGGTAATTACCGAGACTCCAAAAACACCATTCGAAAGAATAAATGTTGATCTATTCGAATTTCCCACGCGAAATTACGCTGTTACAATTCGCGACGAATTAACTAAATTTACTCAAGCCTATGCTGTTCCGGATAAATCCGCGAAATCAGTTGTAAACACCTTATTGCTTTACTTTCAACATTACGGTACCCCGTTGAGAATTCATTGTGATTACGGCGGTGAATTTGACAATAAATTATTAAAAGACCTTTGTACGCTCTATGACATAAAACTGACATACTCAAGCGTAGGACATCCCCAATCCAACGGATCTCTCGAGCGATTTCATGCTACATTAGCCGAAATGATAAGAGTCCACAAAACTGAAAATCCGAATGAACATCCATTCACAATATTACCATATGCAATTATTTGCTATAACAATTCGGTTAACAAAACACACGGCTTCACTCCGTACGAACTCATTTTCGGACATACGTCTATTATACCACCCGAAACTTTATACAACCAAAAAGAATTAATAACGATATATGTAAGAGATTTAAACAACAGAATATCTCATTATTATAAAATCGCCCGCAGTAGAACGCAATCTCAAAAGGAGAAAGCGAAAGTTCGCTTTGACAGAAATGTTCCAAAAAATCGACCTGAATACAAAGTTGGCGATAAAGTATATGTGAAAGATTCTCAAATTAAAAACAAACTTCAAAATAAATTTAACGGTCCTTTTAAAATCATAGAAATTTTCCAAAATTCTGCTACTTTACTAAATCTTGAAACAAATCAAGAAACTAAAGTAAATTTCGATAGAATGAAACCATATACTGAAAATTAAATTTATTTTCAGGTTTATCCTGCTGTTCGGATCAGCACTCGACAATATAAAATAATACCAATAAACAACACTGTTGGCGTATTTTATCACAAAGACATGGACATCGTAGTGACAAACGAAAAATGGACATTACTGGTACATAAAAACATATCATCCCTTAAACTAGCCTTCGATAAGAACCAACGAATTTTAGATACGATTCTCAATACTCTTGACGGTGTTCATCAAAAAATGATCACTTTCAGAAGCGAAGTCAAAACAGATCTTAACCTTCTAACACAAATTTCCAAAACTATAGAGTCTAAATTTGATGAAGTATTTCTAGACACGAAGAGATATAAACGCGGAATATTAAATGGTATCGGCACAATTTTCAAATCAATAACTGGAAATCTAGACGCCGAAGATGGCGAATATTACGCTAATTGCATTAATAAATTAAATAACGACGATCAGTTAGAAAATTTAATAAAAAACCAAATTTCAGTCACAACATCGGTAATCAAAAATTTCAATTCAACCATTCAAAAATTGCAAATTGACGAAGAAACATTTAATAAAGACATGCAAGAAATCGATCGCACAATCGAAACTATGACGCGAAACATCGAAGCTGTAGAAACAAAGTTAATATTCTTACACATTTGTGAACAATTAATGGCAAGCTATTTGTATATTGAAGATAACTTGAACGATATTCTAAATTCAATAACATTTGCTCGATTGGGAATCATTCATTCGTCAATCATAACTCCCGATCATTTAGTAACAGCATTACAAGAAATTTCACAGAGTTTGCGAAGAAACAATTTGCCTGTTCCAATCAAATTATCGGCAGTTGCTCAATATTTAGATATTATTGAACTAAAAGCATTTCAAGTAGATTCGAACTTAATATTTGTTTTAAAGATACCACTTGTTGAACCTCAAAACTATAATACCTACCGTTTATACCCTATCCCAATATTTGATAACAGAACTGGTCTTCATCATATTTTATCCATTTCTCAAAAATTTATCGCGAGAGATGATGATTCTTTAATGTACATACCAATAACGAATTTAAAAGAATGCAAACCTTTATATTTTGGAACTAAGCTATGCTCGAACCTGTTTGCATACCCTATTGACCAGAATGCCATTTGTGAAGCTAGGATCCTGAAACAACCAATGAAACTTCCCGAAAATTGCCAAACCTCCTTCATTATTAGTCAAGGGTACAATGTTCAAGAACTCGAAGAGAACACATGGCTCATAATAAATTCCGAACCTCTGCATATTACTATTAGCTGCCCGAAGAGAGAACCAGCAACGGAACTGATTAATAAAAATTCGATTGTAAAATTACAACCTGGATGTTACGCCTTCGCAGGTATCACCAGCATACAAGCCAGTGCCAAGGACCTCTCCGAAATTAAAGACAACTCCCATCCTGTACAAATTCCTTTTGAATGTTGTAACCAGTTGCCCGACAAAATTCAACTACCTAAATTAAAACCATTGAAACTCAACAATTTAAATATCGAGGATTTGGATATTGCCAAAAACAAATTGGAGCAATATTCTAAAGATCTGGACGATCTCATTAACGAACCTTTCGTGACCAAACATATGTCCTGGTTCACGTATTTCACCATCACCTTCATCATTTCCATAATTCTACTTTACGTGTTTTGTAAATGTAGAAGGAAGAGACGTCTACTGAAGATCGAACCCTCTACAGGCGATTCTCCTTCACCTCCTCCAGGACGAAGCAAAACCTTCATGAAATTCCCAAGTTTAATCCCTCCAAGAAAGCGACCCGGTATCAAATCTCAAGAAGAAGATATCGAGTTATCATAGACTTTCCAGTGAACCACTAATTTTGTTTATTGACTTAAACTTTTATTGTTTCTATTTTATGCTTATTATTTTACTCACTCAATATTCTATTATTGCCTTGCATTATATTCATTTTGTTTTATTATTACTTCTATATTGTATTCATTAATCATTTTATTCAAAAGTTGTTGTATAACAATCAACTTTTTTATTAAGGGGGAAGTTGTTATATTAAAAAATAACAGTACGACACTGAGTTATAAGTAAGCCTCTCAGTAGGATCAAATTACATAAGTTGATAACGACTTCTCTTGGTAATTGCTTATCTCACATATCATATTTCACACATTGTTACACTTCCATTCTCACAGTAATGCCAAATTGCAACTTTGCTTTTCCTTTGTTTAACGTCTAGCTGACAAAGCTTTTGAAATATTATAAATATGACCAGCAGACGATTTTGTATTCAGTATTATACTCACCTTTACAATTAACTTTTAATTCTACAATTTTATATTTTACTCAGAGTCATCGATGACTCTAATTAATTAAATAAATATTTTTTAAAAACTCAATATCAAAGTATCAAATATAACATATATGTTAAAATCGAAATTATTTTATAAATACGAGGAACTCTCACAGTGTAAAAACATAACGGTCGGCGATGGGATAATGATATGTATAGATTGAATGAAATTAGAAGCATTTAACGAAGAACAGTGGATTGAAACTACGATTTACAACGTATTACATGTGCCTAAAATGAATGCGGTGCGGTGCCGTTGTGGTTACAGATTATACAGTCAATACGAACTATGAACAGTGTAGCTTTATTAAAGACAATAAAATAGGTGCTATTGCTAAAAGAGGTAATAAAATATACATAGTGTGTTTTAGATACAACGACATAATATATTATTCATGTGCAAATATGTTCAACAAAATATAGATCACGTAAAAAGTATTTTGGATAGAAGTGGTATCAAGTACCAAAATGGCGATAATACTACATGTGTGTCGTGAATAAGTGGAAGACAACACAAATTAAGTCACCAATCGACTGGAACAAATGAGAGACTAGAGCAATTAATCCATATGGATTTGTGTGGTCCTATGGAAACATTAGGTGGCGCAAAATATGTTTGATTAACAAAGGATAACTACTCAAAATTTAGTACTGTTTATTTTTTCAAAAACAAACATTAAACCCAAAGTAAAATTCATGAACTTATTCAATTAACAAAAGTGAATCCATGTCATACCATTCAAATAATAAGGAGCGATAATGGCACAGAATTTGTACACATCGTAGTAAAAAAATTGATGATGGACAATGGAATACAACACCAGGGTAATGTGGCTTATACTCTTGAACAAAACAGTTGTGGAGAAGAAAATGAGAACGATAATAGAAGATGCAAAAATCATGATACTGCAAAATAATTTTGATAAAAGCCTACGGGCAGAAGCAGTTTATAGGGCTGTGTTTATTCTAAATCGAACTGGTAATAGTAGAGTACAAAATAAAATGCTTAATGAATTTTGGTTTAATGAAGAAATGTATGATGTAAACAATTTAAAATAATTTGTTTCTAAGGTAGCGGTACATATCCTACATCAGATGAGACTGAAATGATATTCTAAATCTGACATAGGAGAATTTGCCGGATACGATGTAAATGTTAAAGGATATAGAGTTTACTTTGGTGAAAAAAATGTTATGTCGGTTAAAATAAATGCAATATTTATAAACGATACTAAGTAAAAGGAAAATGATCTAGTACAGAAAAATGAATTAGAAATAGAGAAGAGATCGTCTAAATGATGAAACAACAAGAAAATAAGAAAAAGCAAGTTATAGAAATTGAAAGTGATATAGTTTACGAGTACCTAACGATAGGGAGACAAGAATAAGAAAATTGAAAACAAAATAAAAAAGTGAACGTGTTCAGGAAAACCAATGAGTGAGGAAACAACCAAGATGGCTTGACGACTATAAAAGAATGAAACATATTCTTAATAGCATTTTGCAAACAGCGGAAAAAATCTATCTATGAGAACTAAAAGAAAAACTAAATGTAAAAATATTAATTTATTTTATTTATTTATTTATTTATTTATTTATTTATTGCATACACTGTTCAACAGGTAAGATACCCAATTACAGAACAGGAATAAAGGCATACAAAGCATTAATTACATAATATACAACAACATAGAAAGAAAGTAAAATGAAGAAAAAAATTACTTAAATGTACGAACTATGAATAACTAATGATACGAAGAAAGAGAAAAAAATAACATGGGAAATGTTTAAATATAAAAACTATGTATACATATATACACATATGTGATTCAAAGCAAATTAAGAAAAACAAAGACACTCACTGGTTATTTAATTTAGAACATTTTGTTTTATGTCACTAAGGCTGCAATTAAAAATATCGAAGTCGTTACATAATTTGTTAGAAGTACTGCAAATCGTATATAAAGGTGAATTATTTAGTACGTTGGTACGCGTCGTAGGTAAATAGAACACTTGGTGATTACGAGAGGTTAATCTGGGAACGTGAAAATTAAGCTTACTAATTATTTCGGGTGCGTCAAAATCATTGTGTAGTAATTTAAACAAAAATACTTGAGAAAAGTACGTACGCCTATCCTCAAGAGTAGTCATAGAATATCTTTCAAGCAAGTTACTGTGCGGAAAACCAATCACTGGATAGGTACCGTCGGATTTGAACCACAGTAATTTAAGAAATCTACGTTGAACTGCCTCCAAGTTATTCTTGTGAACATCATAACTGGAACTCCAAATTAGCGATGCGTACTCATGTTTCGATCTGACGAAGGATTGATAAAGAATTTTCAGAGTATCAGTGAACTCTCGACTAGTACGAACGACGAATCCAAGGGCTTTGGAGGCTTCGGACACAATGGTATCGATATGATCAGTGAAGGATAATTTACTATCAAAAATTACGCCGAGATCGCGAAATGTTATAGGTCTTTGAAGTATGACATTATCTAACCTGTAATCAAAAATAAAAGGTGATGTTTTTAAAGAAAAGGACATTACGTTACATTTACTAGGATTCATGAATAATTTATTTACTATACACCAGGTGTTTATTTTGTCAAGAGAAGTCTGAAGTTGAAAACAGTCATCGATTTCATCAATTACTGTGAAAATTTTTAGATCGTCGGCATATAAAAGGCGAGGCAAATTAATTTCGTTCGCTATGTCGTTAATAAATATGTTAAAAAACAAGGGCCCCAGAATAGATCCCTGGGGAACTCCAGATGTGGCAGCAAATTCTATTGATTTGAACCCATTTAATGCAACGTACTGACTCCTATTCATTAAATAAGATTTAAACAAAAGGAGCAAAGAATATGAGAAGCCGATTTTTTCTTAATTTATTAAGTAACAACTGGTGATCAAGTCTATCAAACGCTTTGGAGAAATCGGTATATATGACATCTACCTGCCCACGTTCATCTAGGGATTCAGAAATATATTGAGTTACACAGAATAAATTTGTTGTTGTTGAACGCCCTTTCATAAATCCATGTTGATTAATAGAGATTTTGGTGTTAATCGAATGATATATTCTATCATGAAGTAATATTTCTAAGACTTTACAGAAGTTACAAATTACAGAGATTGGTCTGAAGTTCTCAATATCTAGTTTGTTTCCCTTTTTGAAGATGGGACATACTTTGGAATATTTCCATAGGTCAGGAAATAGGCAGTTTTTTAAGATTAAGTTAAAAATTAGTTAGAGGATATGCAAAGATGATAGCGCAATCCTTTAATAAAAAAGCTGGAATGGAATCAGGACCGGTCGTCATTTTGGGTTTAATTCGTTTTTGAGCCCGAATAACCTCATCTTCACTGAAAGAGTTTATGCTAACAATAGGGTTATTGTTAGGTATATCGGTCTCAAAGCGATGTTCCTCGATATCTAATAAAGACTCATTATAAGATTGACCGAAATAATTGGCAAATGCATTTAGTATATCAGAGGGATTGTTTAGCGAAGATCCCTCGAAGAACATCTCTTCAGATACACTGGCCGACCCTTTTCTACTTTTGATGAAAGCCCAAAATTTATTGGGATCATTTTTTATATTGTCTTCGGAGTTCTGCACGAAATTTCTGTAGGCTAAATTGGTATCATATTTTATTTCCCTTCTGATGTTTTTGAGGTTATTGTGTATAAGTGGATCACTGGTTCTTGCATACTGTCTCCTAAGACGTTCTTTAAGGCTAATTTTTTTTATGATACTGCCATTAAACCACGGGGGATATCTGCCGCTACGAGAAGTCGATTTCTTAGGTACACAAGATTCAAATACAGAGTCAAGTTTGTTGTAAAAATGACTGCATGCATCATTGACGTCATTAAAAGAAGAGAGGGAGGACCAGTCTATGTTGAGAAGGTTTTCATACAATTTGGAGAAATCGCATTTGCGGAAATTATAACTAACGTCATGATTAGTTGGAAAATTATTAATAAGGTTCTTAACAGTACTTATTTCAGTTGATATGATCAGAGCAGGGTGATGAAAATCTTCATTAGTTAACGGATCAGGAGATTGAGATACATCACAGTTTTTGTTGTGTAATACTAGATCAAGAATATTGTCATTAAATATTGAGTTGTATTGAGATAAATTATTAGTGTCTAGAAAATTATTCAAGGCTCTAATTTGGGCGTTAGATTTTGAGTCTTTTAGGTAAGATGCATATTTGGGGATATTAAAATCGCCCAAAATGACTATATCATTATCGCTATTTTGTAAATACTTCAGGGTACCTAGTGTCTCAAAAAAATATTCAAAATCGGCAACAGGTATACTCGGTGGTATGTAGATAACAAATATGTAAAGAGACTGATAATTATTAGAAATTTTTATACCTAAGATGTCGATGGCAGGTATGTTGTTAAAACCTGCAGTATCAAGGCTTAATAAAGAAGAAGTGTATTTTATATTTACTGCTAATAGTACCCCTCCACCTTTTGATCTATTAATGGCAGCAAAATCTCTATCTGAACGAAAAACATTGAATTTATTGCTGAATAGTTCGCTATTAAAAACGGAGGAATCTAGCCAGGTTTCGGTTAAAGCTATCACGGAATATTCGGAGCACGCCGATGCGTTGTAAAGTTCGACCGTCTTAGTTCTGACACCTCGCGTATTTTGATAGTAAATTAAAAATTCTCCACTACTCGTATTGCGACCTACATTCGTGAGATGAGCTTCCATTGAGGGACTTGCCGCTGATTGCTACTGAATGGTTAAAGCTAGTATGTCACTACGAAGTTTATCGCGTGCACGAATATACGCAGTACACTTATTAGTATCCCAAGCAGCGTGATCTGTGGGGACATTTTTTAAATTCGAGCAATTCGAGCATGTTAAAGTTTCAGAGGTGCATAAATGAACTTCATGATTTTGAGCACACCTTGGGCATAACACGGGTTTGTCGCAATTATTAGAAGAATGGTGAAATTCATTACACTTGAAACAGCGGTAAATATCTAAAGCATCGAAAACAGTGCAACTATCGTAGCCTATGAACAAATTGCCAGCCTGAATGACTTTATCGTAGGAGCTCCTATCAATTTGAAATACAGCCTGATAAATGTTTTTGTTTTTCTTTGTGGCTGTGAGTTTAATAAATTTACAGCTACAATTTTCGGAAAAGATATCATTATTTTGCTTTTTTAAATAATCCAGTAAGACTTCTTCGGAGTAGTTTTCTGTGATTCCTACGACACGGATTCTAGGACTAACACCACGTACTTCTCTAATTTCGTACGAATCTGCGAGATTTTCTTGGGCCAGTTTTTTAAGTTTTTCATTGTCTGCTTTGCTCTTGCATCCAATGAGCATACCACCATTTTTAATTTTTTTAATTTTCGACAGCTGTAGTTCTGACGTCAGAGGATTGATGAAATCTTTGCATTCTTTCGATAACCTAACTTCTGGTTATGCTAGCAAGTTAAAATCCTAAAATAAATTTGTCCAATTTCTTATTTGACATTCTCATTATAACACTAGCATCCAACATAGTCCCCACGACTATGCAGATTAAACTAGTATCTACATGACCCCCTACGGTATGAAGATTCAGTTAAAAATGCGAACAAGGTGAAGATCTGTTGTTTTCTATCAGTCAATGTCAAACATAAATATTTCATACTTAATCATGGATATTGCCTTGGTTTTGCATGAAACATCGCTATGAGTGGCTTTGTGCCTTTCTGATGCGCTCAAAATTAGGGAGAAAAACGTTTCAAATGAGATTTCAAGAAATTGAATGAGAGATTTTATGAAAATATAATCCGCTAGAATGAAAACATTTTTAAGCCAAGGTAGGTAAATAAATTCACTTTAGACCTTTGTTCTAATTTTTAACTGAATATTCGCACCGTAGGGGGTCATGTAGATACTAGTCTAATCTGCATAGCCATGGGGACTATGTTGGATGTTAGTGTTATAATGAGAATGTCAAATTAGAAATTGGACAAATTCATTTTAGGATTTTAACTTGCTAGCATAACCAGAAGCCAGGTTATCTAAAGAATGCAAAGATTTGATTAATATTTTTACATATAGTTTTTCTCTTAATTCTCATGGATAGTTTTTTTCCGCTGTTTGTAAAATCCTGTATAGAATATGTTTCATTACTATAAGCAAACAAATAATAAATAATTCACTTTTAGACTATAAAATAGAGATTTTTGAGTATCCAAAATGATACGAAGCTAGTATCAGGAAGCAATAGGAGGAAAATACAGTGAAATCTGGTCAAACGCAATACAAAGATGAAAATTCTAAAAGAAAACAATACTTGGACTAAAGTTACAGATAGTTCAGAAGACACGTATATCGTAAAATAGGTGTTGATGATTTACTGATATAATTGTTACTGATAGTCCCGAGATTGTAAGTTAGTAGAAACTCAGAATAGACCAGAATTTTAATGTTGAAATTTTAAAGCGAGGAAAGTTCTAAAGCGAACATATTGAAAAAAATGAAGACAATTATTAAGAGGCTTACTCTACGCAGCTTCAGGGATTCGTCCAGATTTAAGCGTAAGGATTAATTTAAGCAGATATCAACATTGTGCTAGTATTGCCCTGTATAATGCGAATCTTGCGTTATTTTAGATATACTTTAGATTTGTGTTTTGTTTATAGTAGTAATTCAGAGAGTAAGATAATAGTATATTATTCAACGAGCATATAATGATGGCTATTATTCATCAGGTTGAAGTTTAAGACACGAGCCGCAGGCAAGTGTCGCAAATCACCAGAATGAATAAAATCATAAAATATTTGTTATGGAGGTGTGTTAAAAGTAACAAATCGCAGCACCTGCAACAAGATATTTTATATAAGTATGTCTTGATTGTTTTTAAATGCAGTTGGCAAACTTATGTAGTTACTACTTAGTATTGGCAATACGAACTTAAGTTCGTATTACCAATGCAGAAGTTTTCGCATTTATCTTTTATCCTTCTACAACTCACGATTTCAACAGTGTTTGTTACTCAACTCTATATGGTGTTAGTTGTATTGAGGTAAGTCTACAATTTGCAAACCCCAAATATTCACCGTAGAAAATGTAAATGAAATGGTTCTCATTGGAAGATATACAGGGTGTTTCAGGTTATGTGGTTACTAATTTATAGAGGTGATTCTACATAAGAAAATATGAAAGAAAGTTCATATAAACATGGATCTGGAAATCCCTCGTAAAGGCGCTGCGGGCGTCTGAAGGAGGCACCCAAAGTGACATTTTACTTAATATCTCAGGGACTCTTTGAGTTACAGTGACCATTTTTTGCATGTGATTGTATATATATATATATATATATATATATATATATATATATATATATATATATATATATATATATATATATATATATATATATATATGTTGTTTCTTAGGTTTTCACGGGTATTAAATGAAGTGTTGACGTGCTTCCGGGTGTTTTCCCGTGTAGTTGGTAGGCTCCTGTTGGAACCATAGTTGTCTGAACGACGTTTCGGCGGAATCTCATCTGCCATCTTCAGGTTCTAGCTGAATGCTGCCTGCTGCTGCGGCTGCTGCTGCTGCTGCTGCTGCTGCTGCTGCTGCTGCGGCTGCTGCTGCTGCTGCTGCTGCTGCTACTGCTGCTCCTCGTTGCTCGAACTGTTCAGTTCGAGCAACGAGGAGCAGCAGCAGCAGCAGCCAGCATTCAGCTAGAACCTGAAGATGGCAGATGAGATTCCGCCGAAACGTCGTTCAGACAACTATGGTTCCAACAGGAGCCTACCAACTACACGGGAAAACACCCGGAAGCACGTCAACACTTCATATATATATATATATATATAAATGTCATTATCTGATGTTTTCCACCAAGAGTAAATTCAATCAGGGGTGCACAGAATTAAAAAGTGGTTGGTCTTCTCCCCAAATTATTTCATGTGAATTTTTTGTGATTGCCTCTTCTTTGGCTAAAAATACACAAAAGTTATCTTGTTATAATACCGGAGGACCAACCGGCTTCGAGAAATTTGAACCCAAATGAATTTTTGCAGTTTTCTTGCGTGAATAGAATTTTCTAACTGAATTTTGAACATTTAATGTAATTTGTTAATCTTTAAAACCTGTTGAGTCCTCTAATTTAGTAATAGTTTGTTATTTTTCCTTAGGTTACTCAAAAGAATAATAAATGCAATTTCACTAATTTTGGGTGCCCTCCTCAGAGGCCCGCAGTGTCCTTAGGAGAGATTTCCTGACCCATGTTTATATGAATTCTTCATATTTTTTATGTAGAATCACCCCTAGAAATTAATGACCAAATACCTGAAACACCCTGTATTTTCCGAAATATTAGCACATAAAGTACAATTACAATTAAAGTAGAATATCAGAATATATAAATTACCAAAACATCCTTGTTCATCTTCACCATTAGGACAATCAAAATAACCATCGCATGTTCTCATTTTTCCAACTCTGTCTCTACAGGAGCAAAATTGTTCATCACTTCCGTCATCACAGTTGACTTCATTGTCACAGAAATGTCGATTTATAATACATCTATTTCCATCTGCACAACTTTGTTGTCCTTTTGGACAATTTACATATGATTCTCTGGTACTATTGCTAAAAATAAATCTGTTATGTTCATTCACTCCATGGCTATACTGATTACACAGTTCATACAGTTAAGCCAATTAAATCAAGACATTTACTATTCATTATGGACTAATAAGCAACATAAAAATACGACTAAGACATAAGAAATTTAAAAATAAAAATCACTTTTACGTCAATGGAACAGTTAGATGATGTTTTTGACAAATGATATGAAGAATAAAAAATATAAAAATAATGTATACAGGGTGTCCTACACACCCTTGTATTTTCGTTATTTTTAGAGGTAGATAAATAATTTCTTTTATTACTAAACTGCATCTTTTGAGGTATTAGCTGAAGCAAAGTGTCTACGCGTGGCCTACTAAAACTATTTGAAGAAGGCGAGATCATGATATCTCGCTTCGTGTTGGAGATACCGAAATAATACATGTGAGGAAGTTGTTCAAAAAAACCAAATTATTAGACCATGTACCGATTTTCAGCGCAAAAATTCGCACTTGGATTTTAAGTTATTTTGTGTTGAATCCATGCTTTATACCTAATTTTTCTCATTAATTTCACTAGTGTGCTATGGAAACAAAAGAAAAATTATGTTGCAAAGGTAATTCCATATTGCTAGATTTGCGTTAAACCGCTTAAGTTTAGCGCAGTCAGCTATGGAAATGTGATGTTCACGCATTTATATCTGCGTCTATTGGAAACGACTCAAAGAAAGCATCTATCTGATTTTGCTGTAAATTCAAAATAAATAACTATCGAATTTAACATCAGGTGTGGGGTATGTGTAAAATTTCGTGTTTCAGCATCAATACATGTGGTTTGGTTTCTTTTGGAATTACAGTGGGGAAGCTAAACAAGTTTTTTCCAGCTACGGCACTTGTCTTGGTGAAACTTCAACAACATAGAAGACAAGCGATCAGTCCTCAATGTATTCTGTCAGCCCATCGTTTGCTTATCTGCAAACTGTAAGTGAGTGTGAGTTCATTTTAATTCAAATTTGTTCAAAGGTGGTGCATAACAGCATAGCTAGAAGAAACGTGATAAAACTAGTTAGAAAACCAACTATTTAAATAATAGTTTGATACGGATTTTTTAGAAACAGCTGTCTAAGAACTCACTACTTCCACATCCAGATTTTCCGTGTCTCTTTAAAGGAAAACATATTGAGTATTGTTGCACTCTAGTATGTAGAAATAATTGATGATAGTATTTTAATAATATAACATTAGACGCAGATGCCATAAACAAATTTTTAGCTTCTAGCATATACGAAAAAGTTTCTGGACTCTTATTAGCTTGCTTTATTCATTTTCCCCTATTTATCCCCCCTCAATCAGATGTCATTACAATGCAGACTTGTAACAAATTTTAAGTGAATATCTCTATTTTATTTTATTAACCCATTCAATAATGAAGTGGAGGAGGGGGGGGGGGTGGGTGAAAAATATCATATAGGAATCCTAGGCCTTGGCTTCTAGTATGTACACCAAATTTCAAGTTTCTGTACTTTTCCAGTTTGCTTTATTTATTTTCCACTTTTACCCCGACTTACCCCCACCCCTTCAACAGAATAATCACAAAATATAATCTAGTTCCAGATGTCGTTATAATACATAAGTGTACCAAATTTCAAGTGGACATCTCAATTTTATTTTAATCCTTTAATAATGGTGGAGGAATAGAAACATGTTATATAAGAATCTGAGGCCTTGGCTTCTACTATATACACCAAATCTCAATTACCTCTACTATTACCAGCTTGCTTTACTTATCTTCCCTTATGTATCCCTATATAAACCCCCAACCCTTCACTGGAGTTAACGGAAAAAATAATAATCTGTTTCCAGATCTCTTCATGATACATAAGTGTACCAAATTTCAAATCAATATCTTAAACCGTGTCTGAGAAGACGTGCGCACAAAAATGTTACAGACCGATAGACTCAAATTTAAAATCTCGACTTTTGATGATGTTCTGTTTATTTCAACAAAACAAATTTTTGAAAATTTGTTTATGATTACTATACCTCCACTCCACTACGTGGATGTGGAAATATTATTGCATATTCTATCGATGATACCGTGAAAACGGTAACGTACAAAATCTGATGTATCAATTATTGATTTGGTTACAGTCTCAGCAAACTATGTGAAGATAACAACAACATAACTTTGAGTTAAAAAATGTTAGTCATATTTTTATCAATATTCATATCAATTAACTTAGACATAATTACGTTGCATCATTTGAGATAAAGACTTGTATATTCAATAGGTATCTTCCCATTCATTTTAAACTAGAACGCTGGCAAAGCCATTTTGCAAATAGTTTGTCCTTCAATCTATGAAACTTATAGTTTCAAATGTTATAAGTAAGATTAAAATTTTACAGAGCCATCATTCCATTAGATTAAGATTATCACTTAACTTTCAACCACTACATTATATTCATTTCTATTCAAGTAATATTAAGAAACAAAAGCGTAACTCTACAATCGTAAGAACCAACTTTGAAAAATTTTCTTTTCTTAAATCAACCGTTCCTGTTACGACGATAGCAAGTGGCGCAGTCGTCCGAATTTTTTCAACAAAGGAGGCAAGAACAAGCGACCCTCCTTGGTGAATTTCAATTTTTTGAGAAAAAGAACCAAAATCCCGAACAAAATCAACTAATTAAATTCCGAAGAAGAGCATCAAACCAAATAAACAACATTTCAAACAAACAACTAGGCAACTCCAAGGCAAGAAACGGTACGAGTGGAAGGAAGATCTAATCACATCCCTGGCTCGTACATTTTTGGAGAACTTTGTGAAAGGAAGATCTGATCACACCCCTGGCAAGGTGCTCCTAGAATCCTGTTGTCATCAAACAAAAACGATTGGTCGGAAATAAATAAATTACTAAAATATCAAAGTTTTGTGAAATGAGAAATCTTCCCAGTTTAATACATGACTTGCAGCATATGAAAGAAGACGAAGATTCTGCTCTAAGTTTTGTCCACAAAATTCAAATCCACAATGCGAAATTCAATCTAACCTGAAATGGAGAGAAATCTCAAGTTGCGTTAATTGACAACATGTGTCTCTACAAATTATAACAGGTTTGGACTCAAAATTAGGTGCAATAATAAACCTTGACACAATTTTAGATGCAGCACAAAGAATACGCCGAGAAAATCAACTAGGTTGTCTAGAAAACCAAAGACAAAATTTGCGACCAAATTTTACAAACAAACCACCACAATTTCATACAAATCAATCACAATACAGAAATAAAAAAATATGTAATTATTGTAAAAAAACCAGGTCATTTAATAAACGAATGTAGGAAAAGAAATTTGAAAAATAATCACACAATTCAATTAGAATCAAACTTTTTCAAACCAACAACATTTTCAAAGATTTCCTCAACAAAACAATTCATTTCAAAGATTTTCAAATCAACGACCAAGCACATCTTTCCACAATTCAAATTTTCAACAGAATCAGAGACTTTCAGTAATTCAAAGAAACTCAAATTTCCAATGACCTAACAGAAACAACGCGAACAAACATTCAAATCAAAATCAAACCCAAAATTTTCAAAAACAAGCACATCATTTAAACGAACAAATGAGGGAAGAAATGACTGGGACTTTTAATCACTTCTCCCAGACCAGTCAACAACAACACCTACACCAGCAACAACACCAACAACAACAATACCAACAAACATCGAATTTACAACCACAAATAGACCAAATTTCACACCGTGTACAAAATTTATAAATTCGACGCGATCCGGAAACTTCTATTACATTACTCCTCAAAGCAAAACTTTAATTGATACAGGCGCAGGCATATCAATTATACCACGAATTGTTCCCCCAAATTTAATTCAACCCACAGAAAAAATAAATGTACAGTTATAACGAATAAGTGAATTTCAATTTTAGTTTGTGCAAACTACACCTTTTTTACTGAAAACAGTATATGATCCATTAAAATGTTATGTATCAAACATTAACATCGATTTTGACGGATTATTAGGTGCAGATATTCTTGATTATTATGAATGCCTAATTAATTTAAAAAATTGCAAATTAATCACCAATACACTTGACCTTCATAAAAGGAGAAGAAAACTCTCAACAAGTCCAAAAAAATCACACAAAAAAGACTTCAACAAGAAAGAAAAATTTAAAACAAAAATCAAATGCGACAAACCAAACAGATTTTATTATCAGAAGAAAAAGAAGTAATTATCCCAACCAACGAAAAAGGAGAATTTTTCACGACAATTTTAAATAATTTTAAATAAGAAAAAGAAAATGAAGTTGAACAATTTACAATTTGAAGAAATTCCAACAATGCACTCAAGTGAACAGTGTAACAACAAAACGAATTACACTCAGATCAACACCATAGACAGACAGACAGAAATTGAAAAACCGCTTCGGCTGGAACACCTAAACGAGGAAGAAAAAGAAAAATTATAAACACATGTTTAGAGTTTTCTGGAATTTTTTACCTAGAAGGAGATCAATGAACTTTTACGAATGAAATCAAACATTCTATCAACACCACCGATGCAAAACCAACTTTCACAACATCATACACGTACCCGCACATAGACAAACAAGAAGTGAAAACCCAAATTACAAAAATGCTGGACCAAGGAATAATTCAACCCTCAATATCACCATGGTCATCACCAATATGGGTAGTCCCAAAAAAGCTAGACGCAAGTGGAAGTCAAAAATGGCGTGTGGCAATAGACTACAGGAAACTGAATGATGTTTCCGTAGATGACAAATGCCCACTACCAAACCTAACAGACTTACTTGATCAGCTAGGAAAATCTCAGTACTTCACAACTCACGATCTAGCATCTGGCTTTCACCAGATTGAGTTAAATTCGAAAGATGTAGAAAAGACAGCATTTTCAGTGGAAAACGGACACTTTGAGTACAAACGGGTGCCATTTGGATTGAAGAACGCACCCTCAACATTCCAATGTGTCATGGAAAATATGTCCATGATGCAGACGCGTCAGATGGCGAGTATTAAATAGATTGTATTAACAAATTAAAAGACGACAAACATCAAATCGAGAATCTCTTAAAAAATCAAATTTCAGTAACCACGTCAATAATTAAAAATTTCAATTACATAATACGAAAATTACAAATAGACGAGCAAACGTTTAACGAAGATATTATAAAAATTCAAAATACTTCAATGAAGCGGGATTTCAATTTATCGAAATTTTCGAACAAATCACTGAATCAAACATAATTATTGAAAATGAATTAGATGACATAATTGAAAGCATAACTTTTGCATGATTAAATACTTTACACCCCTCAATCATTCAACCAAGTGAATTAGTAAATGAATTGCGAATAATTTTTAAAAAATTACACAGAAGCCCTGTTACCAGATTTGTCAAAAATTTATTTTGACATCATAAGTTTCAAAGCATTTCAAACACAAAGAGAAATCGTATTTGTATTAGACATCCCAATTGTCGAATCGCACAATTTTAAATTATTTTATTTATACTATATTCCGATTAAAGATAATCGTACACAAATGTTTCATTTAATTTTACCAATTTCAAAATACATAGCACTTTCATATGATAAGACATACATCTGGATAATTTTGAAAATTCTAAACAATTGGATTTAAACTATGTAAATATTTATTACCAAACAACTTCTATTACATCCATTGAAATTGCCAGAAAATTGTGTAACAACATTACTTTATTCAAATGACTACAAAGTACAATTAATTTCACAAAATACTTGGCTTATAGCATTCACAAATTCAGTACCTTTTATAATAAATTGTCTAGGACAATCCGAAACAAAAATTGTTGAACAAAATGTAATTCTAAAATACCCACATTGTACAGCATATATAGGATCAACCAGAGTATATGCGATTTATGAAAAAAATACGCCAATTGAAGAAACAGTTCAAATTCAATCGTTCTTGTTACGACGATACCATAGAAACCATTTTTGCTCTGTGTCGTTGTCTATTTTAAATTCGTAAGCTATTGTTATTTTGAACTAGTTTAGGAAATAAATTATAATTACCAGAATGACATTTACTCCAGTAAAATAAAGCAAAATAAGGGGCAAAACTTGGAATGGAAGGAAATAAGCCGTAAATTTGCATAAACCTTTGTTTTGTCATTCCGAGAACACGAGTAGAAAGACTCATATAATCTTCTGTCTGCGTCCCAAAATATTCAAGGTCAAGGGCCACGAAAATCGATTTTTCGCAATTATCTTGTTTTTTAAGCGAAATACGTCATTTAAGGTTGTTATAAAACTTGTAGATCATAAAATTATCTACAAAATTGTCTTCGTATAATGAACTATATACCTGGCTCCGCAGTTTACATATCAAGCAGTTTACATAGCTTTATCCTGTATGCGGATGCGCGCTTGTCTCTCTCCCCGAGCTGTATCTCGAGAATGGTTGATGATACGAAAAAATGCTTGAAATGACAATTGTAGATAGTTTTATGATCTATAATTTTTTAATAGCTTCAACTGATGCACTTCGCATACGAAACGAGTTAATTGCGAAAAACAATTTTCGTTACACCTTGGACCTTGAATATCTTGGGACACAGACACGAGATTATATGAGAGTTTTCTACCAATCTTCAAAATGCCAAAACGAAGGTTTTTCAAACTTACAGCTTATTTTCTTCCAATCCGAGGTTGAATATTTATTTTACTGGACTAATTGTGAAAACGGACTATTATCACATTTATTAGTTTATCATGAAATTGTCAACTTATAAATATTAATTGGTCACGGCTGCAGCTCTGTCTGATACTATTGCAGTAAAGCAAGCACATAACTTTTATATTCATTTCAATTTTTCAATAAAAGTAATGAGTATGACGTATGTTGTTCAAGTTCTTCAGTGTTAGCATAATATTAATTTAGTGCTTTTAATTTGAAGTGACACTGATTGTCAATAATTTACAGCAAGTCTTCAAATGTTTTTACTGAATATTTTGCTATCATACTACATGCGGCAACCCAGATTTTCGATAAACGTCCCATTACGAATTTATTGATAATTAATCGAATTTGATAAATTAATAGAATGGCCAAATGGACTGTCAAAAATTAACCATTAACATCACTAAGCAACAATACTCCTGCTGCTACATATAAAACAGATGAACCCTTCAAATTTACAAGGTTTGGAAATAACGTATCTATCAAGTGACATGCCGTTACATTCTTACTTTAACTTTACTTTTACTTTATTAGCTCCCCCGCCTTGCGGCTTTGAGCAAACATAATCTCTATGCTACAATACTATCCAATAAAATGTTTATATATACATATATATACAGATATACATTATCTATAATACCTGGAAGGCAACCCTCACACATGCAATTCTTCAGTCATCATCACTCTCTCTGCCCACTCGTTCCATTTCCTCACTTGTTCCTCTTGTACTACCTTATTTTCTCTCATTTGTACTTCCAGATGACCCCATTCATTCCTCACAAACCTTCTCCCTTCTTCCCTATCCATTCTTTCACATACAAACCTTACATGCTCACTATTTTCCTCTCCTCTTCCGCATTCGCACTCCCCATCTACATCCCTCAGGCGAAACCTTTTAAGGTATCCCAGAAAATTTCCATGTCCTGTCGCCATCTGCACTCCTTTAAAGGATAATCCCAAGGCGGTATAACCCACTTCCGAACATACCCCGAAGAGGGTTCTTCCAGTTTCTCCATCTTCCCATCTTTTCTGCCATTCCTCTATTACTCTTTGTCTCGTTCTTGCTTTTCTCCCTCTCCGATCAATCCAAATTTCTCCCCCTTCTATTTCTTCTCTCATTCTTGCCCTTTTTGCACTTTCATCCACCATTTTATTTTTTCTATTTTCCTCACCCTTTCTCCTCCACATGATAATACATTCAACTCTCATCCTATTCAGTCTCTCGATACTCAATTTTATCTCAACTATCTCTCTTTCTTTCGCCCCTCCTTTCTTCAACCTCTCGAGAGTCTGCAGGCTATCCGTGACGATGGATACCTGCATTCTCTCTCGTGGCCTCATTCCCTCCTCATTCACTCTTCTCTCAATCATCTGGATGGTTTTTCCCATGGCAATGGCTTCCGCCACTCCCACGGGGATGCCATCCGCAATTCTTTCTTCAAATCTTCCTTCTCCGAATATTCCCTCAATTACTCCAGCTATTCCCACTCTCCCTTCTTCGTCTCTACTCGCGTCCGAATAACCCACAATCTCACTCTCATTTTTGATTTGTGCCTCCCATACCCTCTCTGTCCTCACTCTAAACGCTGGGTGTGGCCTTAGTGCTCCTTGTGTTTCTTTTCTCTTGATCTCTTCTGTTTTGTCAAGGTGAAGGACCCCCGCTAGTACCTCAAGCGGCGGTATGCCACTTAGGACCTCCAGAGCGGCTGTAGGAGTTGTCCTATAAGCCCTCTGGAGACCAAGAAGTACCATTCTTTGGGTGGCCCTTAGGTGTCTCACTATTCTGCTGTCATTCGCTCTACTCCCCCAGATCTCAACACCATACATTATTGCCATTCGCATCACCCTTTCATATATAATTTTTATCAAATTTTCATTCGCTCCGTATTTCCTTTTCAGCATCGCAATCACCCTGGTACAGGTCTCTCCCACTTTTTTCCTCACACTCTTAACATGGTCGATGAATCTAAATGTCTTGTCCACCACAATCCCCAGGACCTTCACTGCATCTCCCATGTCCACAATCCCGCCTCCCATTCTAATCCGTGGTTCTCTTATTATTCCTCTCATTCCCACAAACATTGCTTCGGTTTTTTCCGCATTATAGCGGAGCAGATTTTCCCTCTCCCACTGCTCGCATTCTTCTTTCGCTCGTTCCCATCTACCTTCAATCTTCTTTACGGATTCCCCGCTCAGTATTAGAATCTGGTCGTCAGCGAAAGCCTGCGCATGACAGACCTTGCCTCCTTCCAGATCCACTCTTCCTACCTCCTCTTGCATCAAGCTATTTAGCTTGTTCATTCGTCTAAACCATCCTTCCATCACTATCAGCCATAGCGTTGGTCCTAAACTGGAGCCCTGTGGACATCCTCTATCAATTTTGGAAACCACTCCCCCACTTTCAATCACTCTGTTTCCTAAGAAATCCTCACATACCCTTCTTACATTTCCATACATTCCCATTCTTTCCATTTCCTTGTCGATAGAGGGCCCCCATGCCATATTAAACGCATTGCTCAGGTCCAGGGCCACCACCATACTATGTCGCCCTTCCCTTTTATTCTGCTCAATCACTTCAATCATTCTCTTTACAGCCATCCCCGTATCTCTTCCACTTCGGAATCCATACTGCTCCCTGTCGTACTTCCCTTCAGCCTCCATGAAATGCTGGACCCTCCCGTTGATCAGCCTGTCATATACTCTTCCCAGAGTGGGTAACAGGCAGATCGGTCGAGGATCCCCATTCCTTTTCGGTATCCAGGTCACAGTCGCTCTCTTCCATAACTTGGGAAAAATTCCCTTCCTCATGCACTCATTGTACAGTTTCGTTAAGAAACTGCACTTCTCTTTCACAATCTCTTTCATCGCTTCATTCGGAATCCTATCACCCCCCACGGCTTTGCCATTTTTCATCTCTTTCACTACCTCCTGTACCTCCCATTCTTCGATTTCTCTATCATCCCGATTATAGTCTCTTGCTCTGTCCTCAATCCTCCTGTGCATTTCCTCCTTTACCTCTTCCACTCTGGGGAAGTATTTCCCAATCAGATATTCATTCTTCTCCCTCACACTCGTCGTGTACCTGCCATTTTCCATTCGCACCATTCCTTCCCCATCTTCGTTTATCGGTCTCCTAATCCATTTCCAGACCTTGTCCCAAGGGTCCCCCTCACAAAGCCTCTGCAGTTCCCTTTCAAGAGCTCCTTCCCTCTCCTCCTCTATCATTCTCTTATACACCTTCCTCTCTCTTTTATATGCTTCCTTTCGCCTCTCTCTCACCTCCTCATCATTTTCATCTTGCCATTCTTTCCTCATTTTTTTAATTTTCCTTCTCAAGCTTGCTAGTTCACCGTTCCACCACCTTTCATTTCCTTCAAACACTCTAATTCGTCTTATATGTTTCTTACAAGCTCTCTGGCAGTAATTACTGAATCTCTCCACCACCCGTTCAATTTCAGTCAGATCATCATCTTCTTCGTATTCCGCAATTTCCTTTCTAAAATCTATCCAATCCGTTCTTGCAAAATCATACAGCCATTTTGTTCGTTCTTCTTTCATACCCCCTTTTACGTTGAAGTGAATGTATCGATGATCACTCATGGACTCATCCTCATTCACCCTCCATTCGTTCACTTCCACTTGCCTACTCACAGTAACATCTATCCAGCTATTTCCTCTCGTACTGGAAAATGTGGCCAAACTTGCCGAATCATTCTCCAATACGAGTCCTCTCATGGTCATCCATTCCATAAATTTTTCACCCCGTAAATCAGTTTCATTCCCGCCCCATGCTTCATTTTTTGCATTCACATCTCCACCTAAAATCACTGCCTTATTCCAATTATTCAATATCTCTTCTACTTCTAATATTCTCTTATTTTCTCTTCCACCCGGTTCGTCATACACACTTAACACCATCACGTCTTTTTTATCTTTCATTTTTATTTTCACACATGCGACATTCTCTCTCATTCCTTGCGTCCACCCAGTTACTCCTTGAATTTTTTCATTTACCCATATCTCGGCTTTACTTTTCCAATTTTTTCTATAACGTTTATACCCTTTCCACTCAATATCTCTTGCATATGGCTCTTGAACGAGAACTATATCCACCTCCCATTCATTCGCCCTCTCCCGCATTAACTCAGCCGCTACCCGGCCTCGTCCCAGATTTATCTGCAAAAAAGTTAGCTTATCCATCACAGTAATTCATAGCTCTCCTAGAACGCTGGGCTTGCCTGATAAAAACCGGGCAGCTTCTATCATTTGCCCTGTGGTCCCTTGGGACTCTGTCCAGCTCTCTACAGTTTACACATTCCTCCTGTCGTCCTTCACAGGTTCTCCCCTCATGACCACCACCGCAGACGAAACAGGCCGGACTCTGCTTGCAATACTTGCTTACATGCCCGTACCTGCTGCACCTGAAACACATGGCCACGTCCACATACTCTTCCACGCATCTAACCACCAGATCTACGCTTACCCATCCACGCTTGAGCAGATATCTTGCAATTCCACCGCTACACTGGACCACCCAGTTTTCCTTTTGGGGGTTTCTGCACCTCTTCCTCGCTATAACTTTTATGTGTTTCCGCTCTTGTGCAGTAAAGTTCTCCCTGAGTTCGGAATTTTCCTCAAAAAGTAGTTCGAGGAATTCTTCCTCCTTTAGCCCTCTCTCGACGCCCGTAATAAGAATTTGGGGTAAGGAGTCTTGTCTATCTTTAACTTTTAAGTCCTCCTTCTGCCTGAGAATCTCCCTAATTCTCTGACCGTGTTCACGGGATTGCGGCACCAAGGCCACCCCTCCACCGTTTGTAATGTAGACCCCTCTCATCCCTGTATTTTCTTTAGCTCCTTTTAATTGTTTTTTAACTTCCTCCCAAACGGTTTTACCTTCTTCCACACCCTCCTTTCGTACTATAATCTCTGATTTTTCCTCTTTAGGAGGTGTCCTCCATCCTGTTCCCTTTTCAAGCCTTTCTTTAACCCCCACTTTAGCTGCTTCCGCAAAAGTTTTCTTATTCCTCTTAACCCTCTTTGTGTTCCACTCACTCTCACTTTCACTCTCTCTCTCTCTCTCCGTTTCAGTGTCGCTCCTTGAAACCACTGCGCCTGTGGGTTCATCCTCTATTTCCTTACAGATGGGATGCTTACTTATTGCACGTTGCGACACTTGCCTTGCGAGTTCCGCCTCTCGAACCACCCTCTCTTTTGTTTCGTTCTGCGTTTTCATAGGCGGACCACCCATGCTCCCCTTATTTAGTTTTTCTTCAATTCCCCTCATCCACTCTTTTATTTTATTTCTTTCCCTTTCATTTTCTTTTTTCATTTCAATCCACATCATGGCATTATTTTTCCATTCCCCTTTTCCTTTCATCTCCTCTTCCAGTCTTGTTTTACACTCTATCCACTCTTTAAACATAGTCATACATGCCCGTTCTATTTCTTTCATACTTTCATTCACACATTCTCTTTCACTTTTATTAAATTGAAACTTACCACCAGATACTCTACTGGTTGCCTCCCTCACATTTTCAATATTACTCCTAACCGTATTCATTAATCTCTCTTGTTTGTCCTTTTCTTCTCGTCTCTTCGCCTCCTCTTCCCTTTTGTTTCTCTCATATTCCAGTTGTTTCCTCTTGTTGTCTTCTTTCTTCCGTTCCCCCTGTTCTTTCAGTTTTCTCAATTCTTCTTTCCTTCTTTCTTCGTCTTGTATTTCTCTCTTTTTCTCTTCTTCCTTTCTTCTTTCCTGTGTTAGCTTGGGTCTTTTTTCTGTTTTCTCTGGCTCTCCCTTGTGTAGTATCGCTTTTATTTTTTTCTGAGTTGCCTCGGCTCTTTCTGTTTCTTTTTGAATTTCCTGGAAGGATCTATCTAGCCCCTGTTCGTCTCCGATTGTTCCTGGGCAGGACATTTTCCTAGGTTTCTTTGCTTCAGCTCCTGGTGGGGTTCTAGCGATAGAATCCCTCCTCTCTATTTGACCTTGACTTTCGTACTCCTTTTCAAGCTTCCTTATCTCCCTTTCGAGGCTGTCTTCTCTCTCTTTCCTCTTATTTTTATCACTTTTTCCTTCTTCCATCATATTAATGTCATTCAACTATGTCCAATATTTCTAATTCCAAGCACAATACTAGTCTATCATGCAGCATGCATCAAGTGCAATACATGCATAAACTTATCAAAAAAGAAATGACACGTATTCTCTAAAAATATTAATAAGTTTCAATTATTTGCTAAGTTTTACCCCTTTTTAGTGTCCTGCCACTGGTATTTCTGAGTCCTGTCTCTTCTTACTCACTACACTAGTAACTCTATGTCTCTTTTCACTTTTCACATGCAAAAAACCGCACCTTTGGAGCTCTTTTCTGTCTCTTTTCCGTAAATTCTTTATATTTCACCTATGTTAGTTTCTGGTTAATATCTACATATGACCACTTCACTTATATACCTATACTGCTATTCCTGAGTCCAAATCTCTCCTCTAAGCTTCACCTTCCAACACTTATCTCCAAACACCACTACACAATCCCTAGTGTCCATCCACTTACGGATATGTCTCTATGGCCCCACAGCAGCAGCAATACCACAATCAGAGTTAACACTATGAAGCTGAAAAGTCGGGATCGCAGTGATTCCGGATCACTTCAGGGGATCCTTCCACTATTCTCCACGATTATGTCAGCCTCCAGTAAACTCCTCTGCATATGTACTCCCCTCACGGGCCTCCTCGGAGATTTCACAGTGCACTAGGGCTTTGCCCCTCACGTGATTCCCCTATAATAACTGTTCTAAGCAGTAAATATTGAATCTTCAACTACTCGGGTCGACCGTCAACATCTTACTTTAACTAACTTGAAAAGAGTAGTACAAATTAAAATCAGTGACGTGAAGATTTTATTTTTCCAATTTACACAGAAAAAGTGCAATTCTCTACGCTACCTATACGTTACTGTGAAAAAAGTGGAATATCTCAAACATATTGTGACGTATTACTATTATAAGTGATAGCTTCTTTATCTGTCTTTATCATTATCTTTACCAATATGCATTGCGATATAACATACAATAATTGTGATAAGGTATATTGACAAAAAACTTGCTACTAAAAAGTGACGAACAAACTGTTTTTTTATAAATAGCATATTACGTATTCTGAACTGAAACTGATACTTTTTTTGTGTGCCTGTGTTATTGATGTATACGATGTATGCACTTGGAGTGACCCATCGCAATTACATGCACGTTGCAATATCTCGATAGTGTCTTTCAGTGTTGAAGTTTAAAAGAGTATAAAAAGAGCTATCATAAATACCTGCATTTGCAGCCTTTAGATCGTGCCTTTCGGTGTTGAGGTTGAGTATAAAAAGAAGCATCGAAATTGCATGCATGTTGCAGTATTTCGATCGTGTCTTTCAATGAACTGTCTTATAAGTTGCTGTCTCGAGAACTATATTATCTCTCGACAACAATGAAACATTTTCCACCTTGGTATGTAATATACTATTACATTTGTTCTGTTTTTAATGTAGGGGTAGCTTTAACCCTTACAGGGGCAGTTTTTTGATGTGGAGTTTTTGCAATTAATTATTATTATTATTATTAAAAAGCGTCTTGAAAAAAAATTGTGAAAAATATTTGTACCCATAATAACCCTTTTAACACCATTTAATGGGGGAGCAATCCCTATATTGAAAAACGAATAGAAACGAATAGATACCGGTAGCATAACCGTAGGTTGAATGATATTTATTTACTTTTGTTAAATCATTTACGGAGTTGTTCATTTACGTCATGCCTATCAATTAATGTTCTGAACTATTCTTTTGTCAGTTTTTTTTAATGATTTCCAAACTGACTTTGAATAACTTAAAACATATTGAATTATTATTATATTGTAGAATCCATAAACATTATTTTTAGAAGTGGAAACATGTAGGAGGAAATTCAGAGAAGAATTATGTCGCAACTAACATTTACACAATATACTCTTCATTAGAACATGCGCATTTTAATGGAAAGTAAATGAAAAAACATCATGATAGACCTGCAAATTTTAAAGAAAACACATATTAGGAATACATGCGCCTTCTGACAAACGGGTAGGGCACCCAAGAGACTAGAAGAAATAGAAACAGAAAAATTAATTTCATTAATGTTAGGCGACTTCAACGCGCATATAGAAAAGTTGACCAAGCACTTGAAGATAAGAATATCATAGGAAAAACCTTACTCCACAACGGTCAAACGAAAATGGAAATTCGCTAAAGAACTTAACACATCCCTTCGATCTAACAATAAGAAACACACGAAGCAAGAGCCAAACCTGCCTTAAAACCTGTAGCAATGGAAATCTCAACTATCAAATGGACCATATCTTAGTGGTTAGAAAAATAAGGGACCGGGTCAAAAATGTTAGGGAAATAAGAGCAACAGAAGTCAACACAGACTATAAAGAAACAGGAAGTACGTAAAAATACAACAGATGAAAAATAAAAGTAGATGCGAGGAAAACGCTGAAATTGAGGAAATGTCTTATGTGCCTAACAAGAAAAGATGCACAGATCCACAATAAATAAGAACTACTAAAGAATATAAAGACCGCAGAAAAACAACAAACACACCAAATATAGTCGAGAAGTTAAACAGAGAAGGGAAAAAGGGAGACAGAGAGAAGGTATGGACAGAAAAAATGCAGGGCATTATTTTAAAGCGCAGACTCCCTCTCAGCACGACAGAGATTACACCACAAAAGATATCGAAAAAACATCAATACACTGGCAAGAAAATACATACGACTGTAGCACTGGACCAGGAAAGTAGAAGAGGAAGGAAACGCAAGGATAAGTCAAATAAACCTTATATAAAAAGGGGACCAGTGGACCTTGGGCAAACCTCCATCAAAGGAAGAACTACTAGAAATAATGGCCAGAGCTAAAAAAAACACTGCACCCGGAATAGACAAAATAAATAACGAACTACTACACCATGGATGGACCGCGCAGCCTAAAGGAGCTGTTCTGGGATATCGTCACCAAAGCATGAATAAAAACCACATCCCTGTCTGTGGGTTGGAACACAACGATACAGATTCCGCTTGTCAAAACCAAATGCTACAGAACGTAGACGATTACAGACAAATAACACTCTACAGTGTATGGTACAAATATTACGCACGATACCTTCTCAAACAAATGGAGAAGTACATCGGTAACCTACCAGACTATCAAATGGCATTCATCAAGAGCAGATCAACGGATGACCATATGTACACCGCCAGACGGATCCTGGAAGAAGAACGGAGAGAAGGAACAAAATAGTCTCAACATAGTTTCAATTGACCTCCACAAGTCATGAGGTATAGTGGACACCTTACGCAACAGGAGAGTGCTGTACTACCTAATAAAGAGGATAATAAAAGAATGCCTAAACGAAAACATCGCAATACAAGGATTTGACAGGCGACTTGAATCTAAAATGAAGAACGTAAGAGTCAAACAAATAAAATGTTCGCTATCCTCCCGACTATTCATCATTGTCCTGGATGAAGTGCTATAAAGTACAATAAAGGAAACTCAGAAGTTTAATGAAAACGCTGAAACGATACGGCCTCCCGTCGTGCTTGTATACGTCGACGATTTCCTTATAAACACCGAGATTTTTAGGTAACCTGAAACTACATCTGCACGTCTCTGGAATGAAAATAAACTTCAAGAAGAGCATAATAGTGGTGAGAAACCTATTGACTAAAACGAGTCCAGCCTGCTGGAAAGATTACAAAATAGGCAACTACACCCGGAGAACCACTAACAGAAGGAAATATCTAGGAACATATCTAACCAATCTACTGAAAAGGAGGGAAATGATAAGGGGAATGATAAAAGCGGTCTACAAGAGCTACACTACTTTTCATTGAGGAAAATAAACCACCATGGAGTCTGAGTACAAAAATATACACGACCATCATACTGCCTACGAAGACATACGGAGTCAAAAACGCGGCAACGGCAAAAGCGAATAGGAGAAGTCTGAGAACACCTGAAAGGGACATCTTGCGACTACTTACAAAAACAGGAAAACTACAAAAACGACAGAAAACTACAGCTTTACTAGATGGGAAAATAATAACTAAGATAATATTAATATAATAAAATCATATGCAATAAAATACTGGGGATACGTCCAAGGACTGAACATGATACACCTAAAAGAAAGCATTAAGACTGAATAGCAACAAACTGCAAATTGGAAGGCCATGCTACACATGTATAACAACAATCGATAGGATTATGAACAAACCAGGAAAGGATCATATACACTGGGAAATAACGACAAAGCAAAATAAGGAATAAAATAAAGAAATATCAAGGATATACACACTGTTAGATTCCGAAACTGAAGACTTAGAAAAAGGAGATGATCATATGCGAAAAGCATTCCAAAGCACCTGCATTTTCCATCCTATATGTCCTAAATCCAATCCGGCCTTCGTAGCCTGTCCGGTGATATATCCGGAAGTAACAGCAATGCCCACCTGGCTAATCAATTAAAATTAATGAAATAAAATTTTAATTAACCCTTCAATAATTAGTTCTTTCACTTATATTCCACTAAAGTATACACAGATGTAGTGTACTTGCATGGTCAAAAGAAGATAGTCAGTATTCGTAACGATTAAATAACTTGTTGTTTTTCTTATTAAACGTTAGGTGAAGTGTATAAGATTTGTCTGCAAAATACCCAAAGAATGTTTTTTTCTCAATGTATACGTCATGTACATAAAAGTTCCCGTGTAAGCAGATGGTGACACTGGGACATGCATTTACAGTGTGAATTTAAGATTAAGACTCCTTTTATTCAGGCGTTTTGTGCCGTCGGCAAGGTGACGGCAATTGCGGTCGCGTTTTGTAAATCACAGAGAACAAATGGGTCATTTTATGTACTGTCGCCCGTGTCACTTGCCGTCGCGTTCTGAAAAACATGCCGTCGTGTTTTACAAAATGCCAGCGACAAAAAGCCGCCCGATGTTTCTAAAGTACATGGCGCCAGGGTTCCTTGAATCAAAACGTTACTTCTGTTCAAGGAAGCAAATTCAAAGTAATTCCCAACTATTTGTGTGGTAGCACTGATATGATATTTTTGATGTCGCGTTAGCGACGGCACAAAACGCAACATAAAAGGACTCTTAATAGACCTATTAAAACGTGTTGCCGACGGCACAAAACGCCTGCATAAAAGGGCTCTAAACCGGAGCACTATTGTCTTCAAATTTTTAGTGGGTGCTTTCAAGTTTTTATATCGCACCGTTATTTGAATTTACTTTACAAATTTCAAATATTTTAGAAGAGAAAATATGCGACTAATGGTTGTGTCTTGTGTCACCTCATAAAATTAAATACAAAGTTTGGTAAAGTGGGATCTCCCGATACATTAAGGTAGTTATATAGCAATTCACATTAGTCTAGGTCACTAAACTTGCTGCAAATTTAATTCATATATCAATAAACATTCTGGTAAAATATGAACTCCATTTGTCGTTCCGTTTCCGAGATTCATTCGCTCAAAGTTAGCAGTTTTTATCGACATTTAACATTGCGCTTATGGACTCCATGAGAAATAAATTGATATCGTGACACTATTCTCTCTCACTATCTCTTTTACAATTGATCCTTATTCGAGAATGATCTCAAAAACGAGGTAAATTGAAATTAATTCCTGATGAAGCACATGTATAAATATTGAGATGATTCACCGTAAAATAACGTAATGGCTGCTACCCGAAAATTATTGAATTGGGGATATGAGTAGATGTGGTAACGTCGTACTACTTATGCTTGGCGTGTGGATACTTGAAAACATTTTGCGTTTATTTTAAATGCAATATCATATAAGAAAGTAGAAGATTTACAAATTTTCATTCCGATTTTATACAGAATGTATAATAATATATTTTTCCATTAATTTATTATGAAAGGTAAAAATATTTATTAAATTTTGTCAAAAATGATATACAGATACCTGACTCTTAATGTGTAGAATAGTGAATGAAAATAGTATAATATATTTTGATGAATGAATACATTTTTTTAATGAATTGAAATATAAGAATACCTTATTATGTATTTATTTTATGATGTTGTAATCAGTAATTTTTTTAACTTTAAATGTTAGGAACGATTTTGCATCTTTATGTACATTATGCCCCGATTCAAAATCGAGCAAACTCTACATTCAATACTAAATACTGGGAGTAATCCGTTTTTATTTTCAGCTGCAATTCTTTTCAGTGACTGATAATACACTTTGGCAATTAGAACATTTCAGATTTCTTTCTAATAGTTGCACATCAACGATACGATTTCTAATACGAGTCGATCATCTGGCGTCAGAAATTATATACGGCGTTGCCAAATCTTTCCCTATCTCGCGTCTCAAGTTTATCAATTCGCTACCATATGTTGCACCTAAGCGAGTTCAATGGATCATTTTAGTGACGACATCAAGACGAGTCAATTACACGAACGTACGCAGTCACATGATACAGCGAGTCTGAAATTTATGCTGCAAAAGCTCTAAATAAATTGAACGCTATGACTCGTTTAGATAGAAACTGAATATATATTTTATTAAAATGCGAATTTACACAAAATATTTAAGAATATTCTGAAAAGATGTAGAATTCAGTATATCTTTGTAAATCTGAAGGTTATTTATACTAAGATGAAATTAGTTAAAATATGAGACGTTCGTTTATCCGGATCAGGTTTACAATAATGCATGACTTGGTTGATACACAAATGGGACTATATTACACCTTCCATTGTGACCATTAGATCTATTGTGGCACATATTTCACCCAATCGGTTTAGTTTTTCGATAAAGCTGATAAACGTATTCGATAAGAGACTTTCCAGGTCCTTTAGCAACAGTTGCCCCTTGTCAAATAATGTGAAGGATCCTTCCTGCGGCGAGGCAAGTTCAAAGGAGGGTCTTCTCGTTTATCTACCTCTGAATATAGACAGCGTTCTCGGTCGATCGTCCAAGTCTGAGTAGGCACCATTAAATATGCAGCACCCAGTATACAGGCCAATTTGTTTTTGGGTTAACTTTGTTAGAGTTAAACCTTAACAGTTTTTTATTTTGATTTCAAAGGATATTTGACGAACTCCTTGGAATGAACAGTCCAAGTAGATCTTAACAGAACTTGAAATGTTCTTTGTCTGTTCAGGCTAAGACTGTTATTTTGGCAATAACACAGCCACACACAAAAAAAAGTTCGCTTCCACCAACGAAACCTAGTATACCCTAGGTTTTTGGGGTCGCTGAATTCGAATCAGCGGTCGGTTTGTCTGTATCAGGGTCAAATCATTAGATTTCGACAGAAGAATTTGAAAAAAAAAATGTATATAGGTTTTTGACGTCGCTAAGTCGAAGTCCGACGTGGGTTTGTCGGTATTAGGTCGCGTTAAGGTCATTTCAAGGTCAAACCATTAGATTTCGACAGAAAAATTTGAAACAATTTGTATAAGTATAGGTTTTTGACGTCACTGAATCCAAATCCGAGGTCGGTCTGTCGGTATCAGGTCACATTAAGGTTATTTCGAGGT
Organism: Stenurella melanura; assembly: GCA_963583905.1. Taxonomy (NCBI): domain Eukaryota; kingdom Metazoa; phylum Arthropoda; class Insecta; order Coleoptera; family Cerambycidae; genus Stenurella; species Stenurella melanura. The sequence goes on along the minus strand of OY757313.1, from coordinate 90,843,130 downwards.
CGAATGGTGGAAAAACTGACAAAAATATTCACCTGTTATTTCACACATAAGCAGAGGATGTATAAGATGTATGACATGTATACGATCGCGTAAAAAGCTAGATTTGTGATACATAAATATTGATTTGTACCTCGACAAGCTGATGAGCGGATCATTCTACACATTCTCTTTCGGGACAGTTGTCACCGACAACGCACTTGACGAGGCAGCAGGTAAAGACTAATTTGCCGAAAAAATGCTTTACAGTATTATATTTATTACATCATTCATTTATGAAATTTAAAGATGCATAAGGAATTACTTAAACAGTTTTAAAATTACTACTAAAAAGTACAAAGGAACGATGTCATAAATAGGAGTAGATCTACCGTAAATATATTTTTGTCTTCAAAGTGGTCTCATAAAAGATATTGATGAAGCTACGAGAATAGATGTATATTGAAATCGGACACTTTGTCCAAGTTATTTTCGACCAAATGTCTAGAAAAGCAAAATGGTTCAGGCAGGCAAAAGAACCCATTTTTTTGTAGCATATGAGAATAAAGTGGACATACTAGGATTACAATACCCTAGATTACAAGATATGGACAATATGCATAGCTCGTAAAATTAAGTGTGTTTGATTTGAAACGTTCACAACGTGAGAGTAACTTAACGATCTAGTAAGAGAGTTGGAAAAATCGCTGAATAACAGGTGAATATTTTCGTCGGGTTTTCCACCACTCGACCTTGAAATGACTTTAACGTGACCTGATACCGTCAAGCCGATTTGGATTCAGCGACCTCAAAAACCTATATACAAATTCTTTTTCAAATTTTCCTGTCGAAATCTAATGATTTGACCTTGAAATTACCTTAACGCGACCCGATCCCGACAAACCGACCTCGGATTCGGATTCAGCGACCCCAAAAACCTAGGGTGTACTTGGTTTTGTTGGTGGAGGATACATTTTGATTTTTTTGTGTGGCTGTGTAATTTAAGATATATCAATTGTTAATTCTGATTCTATAAATCTGAATATCGCCTCTTTTCTGGCCAAAAGATCGGCCATTCTATTGCCCCTCATGCAAAAATGGCCATAACATGTTCCAACTGGAGTTAATTTATTATTCTTGATCAATCGGGGTCTAGCAGTTTCAAATTGTTTTAATAGAGCTTTAAGAGCAGCTTGGCTCCCCAAAAATATTTCAATTGATCTGCCTCTGGGATATGTGTTTGCTTTAACCTCTATACAGTGCAGAGTGTAGGCAAATTAGACGAAAATCGACCTAAACTTGAATAATTTCATCTAATGAATGGATTTTCATGAACCACTGTGGATTCTGTTCTTTTTGATGTCTAGATAAAACTAAAAAAATGGCCGCTATTGCCCTGCAATCGTTATAAATAATAATTTGTTGCTAATTTGTTAACAAGCAAAATTGAGATAAATTAAAAAAACAAAATGTATTTTTAGATAACTTGACGAAAAAAAATTTTTTGCTTAAAATTGAAATGCGTATATTTCAAGACATGGCGATTCGAATTTTCCAAAAAGGTGAGAAGGGGAATAAAAAGTGACGATAAAAATTCCAGAAAAATTCTTGTTAATGTATTATTAAATTGCAAATCTTCTACTACTTTTTCCTAAAGTTCACTCTGTCAAAGCTTTTTCGGAAAAAGACGAAAAAGAGACCCTTATCGAAAAAAGGACAATTTTGAAATTAAAAGATATCAAAAAATTCAGACATATAAGTATATAATGTATTCTTTAAAGTTTTGGCCTCTTATAATTTTTTGGTAACATGCATATTTTCCGAGTTATCAACAGTTTTTCACGGTCAGAAATGTACCTAAATTACATTTTTGACCATGAAATGTTGAGAATTTGGAAAATATGCACGTTACAAAAAAATTATAACATACCAAAATTTTAAAGAATATATAAATCTATATTGCCAGATTTTTAACTTTCATAGTTAGAGAGTCCGTCACGCCCAGCCCCCTTAATCCGTTTTCGGATTGCGATGAAACTTGGGTGGTTAATAGGAGGTCTTTAGAAAACCTTAACGCCCGAAGCTCGGCTCCGTTCGGAAACCGGAAGTACCCGATATAGACGTTTCGAGTTTTTCGGGAGAAATTGAATAACTCGATAACGGGTAGTCGGATCGAGACATTTCAAAAAAGAAATGGTGCCGCTGGCAAAGCTCTACAAAAAAGTATACTAGTGGCTATGTCGAAAAACAAACGAAAATTGATTTTTTTTGCAAAAAACTGGTTTTCTCGAAATCGGGCTAGGAAGCACGATAACTGTCCAGAATATTGATCGATTTCGATGAGACTTGGTGGGATCAAAGGTACCCGGCCACAAATCAAGCCTATTGCTGGCGGCTCGAATCCGTTGACCGCAAGTATGTTTTCCAGGGCCGAGTATGATTTTTCAAAGAAATTAATAACTCCCGAACCGAAGGTCCGATTTTGATTTTCAAAAATGGCAATTGTAGGGCTCGATTATGTCTATTAGATGACGTTTGTGAGAAATTTGGGAAAACAAAAGCGAATCTACAAATCCTGGAAAACTTGATTTTTTTTATAGATTCTACAAATTCCGAACAGTGTCCTAATAAAAATCGAAAATTAACTATTCCGTCGATCTATCTCTATAACCAGTATAAGGCATGGACCTTTTTGGACAAAAAATCTGAAGAAGAGTTTTTTCGAAAAACTTAAAATAAACGAGTTATTTACGAAAATGCATTCCATAGAATTATTTAAAAAAATATTACAAATTGATAAATTCTCCGTGCGATAGAGGTGCAAAAAAATAATGTAATGTTATATTTAAAATATCATCATTCATTTCCTTATTTTCATTTACTAAATAAAAATAGAACCGATGCCCTTTCCGTGTTTCAAAATGTAGTTAGCTTTTACTTTAGTCAATGCAAAAAAAAAAACATGTCAAAGCACTGAGTCATCTTGCGACCCTCTGCTGAAAATGTAATGAATCATCCCAACAAATGGATTAAAAGCATATCAAAATGTAGTTTTTTCACTTGTTACTACATTTTGTTACTACATTTTGAAAAAAAATGTAGTATACGTTTAGCATTTTTCCGGCGGACCGTCGAAACCCGAAAAAAACGTCGGATCGATGTGAAAGTCATATCTATCGATTCGAGAGCGAATTTAGAAAATTCCGTCCGTCGGTCGGTCGGTCTGTCTGTCTGTCTGTCACGCCCAGCCCCCCTAATCCGTTTTCCGATTGCGATGAAACTTGGGTGGTTAATAGGAGGTCTTTTGAAAACCTTAACGCCGCAAGCTCGGCTCCGTTCGGAAACCGGAAGTACACGATATAGACCTTTCGAGTTTTTCGGGAAAAATTGAATAACTCGATAACGGGTAGTCGGATCGAGATATTTCAAAAAAGAAATAGTGCCGCTGGCAAAGCTCTACAAATAAGTATACCAGAGACTATGTCGAAAAACAAACGAAAATTGATTTATTTTGCAAAAAACTGGTTTTCTCGAAATCTGGCTAGGAAGCACGATAACTGTCCAGAATATTGATCGATTTCGATGAGACTTGGTGGGATCAAAGGTACCTGGCCACAAATCAAGCCTATTGCTGGCGGCCCGAATCCGTTGACCGCAAGTTTGTTGTCCAGGGCCGAGTATGATTTTTCAAAGAAATTAATAACTCCCGAACCGAAGGTCCGATTTTGATTTTCAAAAATGGCAATTGTAAGGCTCGATTAGGTCTATTAGTTGACGTTTGTGAGAAATTTGACAAAACAAAAGCGAATCTGCAAATCCTGGAAAACTTGATTTTCTTGATAAATTCTACAAATTCCGAACAGTTTCCTAATAAAAATCGAAAATTAACTATTCCGTCGATCGATCTCTATAACCAGTATAAGGCATGGACCTTTTTGGACAAAAAATCTGATATAGAGTTTTTTCGAAAAACTTAAAATAAACGAGTTATTTACGAAAATGCATTCCATAGAATTATTTAAAAAAATATTACAAATTGATAAGTGATAATGTTATATTTAAAATATCATTCATTTAGTTATTTTCATTTACTAAATAAAAATAGAACCGATGCCCTTTCCGTGTTTCAAAATGTAGTTAGCTTTTACTTTAGTCGATGCAAAAAGAAAAAAAGAAGAAAAATAAAACATGTCAAAGCACTGAGTCATCTTGCGACCCTCTGCTGAAAATGTAATAAATCATCGCAACAAATTGGACAAAAAGCATATCAAAATGTAGTTTTTTTCACTTGTTACTACATTTTGAAAAAAAATTTATACGTTTAGCATTTTTCCGGTGGACCATCGAAACCCGAAAAAAACGTCGGATCGATTTGAAAGTCATATCTATCGATTCGAGAGCGAATTTAGAAAATTCCGTCCGTCGGTCAGTCGGTCTGTCTGTCTGTCTGTCTGTCTGTCTCTCTGTCTGTCACGCCCAGCCCCCTTAATTCGTTTTCGGATTGCGATGAAACTTGGGTGGTTAATAGGAGGTCTTTAGAAAACCTTAACGCCGGAAGCTTGGCTCCGTTCGGAAACCGGAAGTACCCGATATAGACGTTTCGAGTTTTTCGGGAGAAATTGAATAACTCGATAACGGGTAGTCGGATCGAGACATTTCAAAAAAGAAATGGTGCCGCTGGCAAAGCTCTACAAATAAGTTTACCAGAGGCTATGTCGAAAAACAAACGAAAATTGATTTTTTTTGCAAAAAACTTTTTTTCCGAAATCGGGCTAGGAAGCACGATAACTGTCCAGAATATTGATCGATTTCGATGAGACTTGGTGGGATCAAAGGTACCCGGCTACAAATCAAGCCTATTGCTGGCGGCCCGAATCCGTTGACCGCAAGTATGTTTTCCAAGGCCGCGTATGATTTTACAAAGAAATTAATAACTCCCGAACCGAAGGTCCGATTTTGATTTTCAAAAATGGTAATTGTAGGGCTCGATTAGGTCTATTAGTTGACGTTTGTGAGAAATTTTACAAAACAAAAGCGAATCTACAAATACTGAAAAACTTGATTTTTTTGATAAATTCTACAAATTCCCAGCAGTTTCCTAATAAAAATCGAAAATTAACTATTCCGTCGATCGATCTCTATAACCAGTATAAGGCACGGATCTTTTTGGACAAAATATCTGAAATAGAGTTTTTAAAAAAATTTAATATAAACGAGTTATTTACAAAAATGCATTCCATAGAATTATTTAAAAAATATTTTAAATTGATAAATTCTCCGTGCAATATAGGTGCAAACAAATAATGTAATGTTATAGTTAAAATATCATCATTCATTTCCTTATTTTCATTTACTAAATAAAAATAAAACCGATGCCCTTTCCGTGTTTCAAAATGTAGTTAGCTTTTACTTTAGTCAATGCAAAAAGAAAAAAGAAAAGAAAAATAAAACATGTCAAAATGTACTGAGTCATCTTGCGACCCTCTGCTGAAAATGTTATGAATCATCCCAACAAATTGGATTAAAAGCATATCAAAATGTAGTTTTTTTCGCTTGTTACTACATTTTGAAAAAAAATGTAGTATACGTTTAGCATTTTTCCGGTGCACCATCGAAACCCGAAAAAAACGTCGGATCGAAATGAAAGTCATATCTATCGATTCGAGAGCGAATTTAGAAAATTCCGTCCGTCGATCAGTCGGTCTGTCTGTCGGTCTGTCTGTCTGTCTGTCTGTCTGTCTGTCTGTCGGTCTGTCCGTCACGCCCAGCCCCCTTAATCCGTTTTCGGATTGCGATGAAACTTGGGTGGTTAATAGTAGGTCTTTGGAAAACCTTAACGCCGGAAGCTCGGGTCCGTTCGGAAACCGGAAGTACCCGATATAGACGTTTCGAGTTTTTCGGGAGAAATTGAATAACTCGATAACGGATAGTCGGATCGAGACGTTTCAAAAAAGAAATGGTGCCGCTGGCAAAGCTCTACAAATAAGTATACCAGAGGCTATGTCGAAATACAAACGAAAATAGACTTTTTTTGCAAAAAACTTGTTTTCTCGAAATCGGGCTAGGAAGCACGATAACTGTCCAGAATATTGATCGATTTCGATGAGACTTGGTGGGATCAAAGGTACCCGGCCACAAATCAAGCCTATTGCTGGCGGCCCGAATCCGTTGACCGCAAGTATGTTTTCCAGGGCCGAGTATGATTTTTCAAAGAAATTAATAACTCCCGAACCGAAGGTCCGATTTTGATTTTCAAAAATGGCAATTGTAGGGCTCGATTAGGTCTATTAGTTGACGTTTGTGACAAATTTGAGAAAACAAAAGCGAATCTACAAATCCTGAAAAACTTGATTTTTTTTATAAAATCTGCAAATTCCAAACAGTTTCCTAATAAAAATCGAAAATTAACTATTCCGTCGATCGATCTCTATAACCAGTATAAGGCACGGACCTTTTTGGGCAAAAAATCTGAAATAGAGTTTTTTCGAAAAACTTAAAATAAACGAGTTATTTACGAAAATGCATTCCATAGAATTATTTAAAAAAATATTACAAATTGACAAGTGATAATGTTGTATTTAAAATATCATCATTCATTTAGTTATTTTCATTTACTAAATAAAAATAGAACCGATGTCCTTTCCGTGTTGCAAAATGTAGTTAGCTTTTACTTTAGTCAATGCAAAAAGAAAAAAAAAAAAGAAAATAAAGCATGTCAAAGCACTGAGTTATCTTGCGACCCTCTGCTGAAAATGTGAATCATCCCAACAAATTGAATAAAAAGCATATCAAAATGTAGTTTTTTTTACTTGTTACTACATTTTGAAAAAAATATGTAGTATACGTTTAGCATTTTTCCGGTGGACCATCGAAACCGGAAAAAAACGTTGGATAGAAATTAAAGTCATATCTATAGACTCTAGAGCGAATTTAGAAAATTCCGTCCATCGATCAGTCGGTCTGTCCGTCTGTCGGTCTGTCTGTCTGTCACGCCCAGCCCCCCCTAATCCGTTTTCGGATTTCGATGAAACTTGGATGGTTTATAGGAGGTCTTTGGAAAACCTTAACGTCGGAAGCTCCGCTCTGTTCGGAAACCGGAAGTACCCGATATAGACGTTTCGAGTTTTTCGGGAAAAATTGAATAACTCGCTAACGGGTAGTGGGATCGAGATATTTCAAAAGAGAAATGGTGTCGCTGGTAAAGCTCTACAAATAAGTATACCAGAGACTATGTCGAAAAATAAATGAAAATTGAAATTTTTTTGCAAAAAACTGGTATGCTCGAAATCGGGCTAGGAAGCACGATAACTGTCCAAAATATTGATCGGTTTCGATAAGACTTGGTGGGATCAAAGGTACGCGGCCACGAATGAAGCTTATTGCTAGCGGCCCGAATCCGTTGACCGCAAGTATTTTTTCCAGGGCCGAGTACGATTTTTCAAAGAAATTAATAACTTCCGAACCGAAGGTCCGAATTTGATTTTCAATAATGGCAATTGTAGGGCTCGACTAGGTCTATTAGGTGACGTTTGTGAGAAATTTGACAAAAGAAAAGCGAATCTACAAACCCAGGAAAACTTGATTTTTTTTATAAATTCTTCAAATTCCGAACAGTTTCCCGATAAAAATGGAAAATTAACTATTCCGTCGATCAATCTCTATAACCAGTATAAGGCACGGATCTCTTTGGACAAGAAATCTGAAATGGAGTTTTTTCTGAAAATTTGAAATAAACGAGTACCTATTTACGAAAATGCATCCCATAGAATTATTTAAAAAAATATTACAAATTGATACATTCTCCGTGCGACATAGGAGCAAAAAAATAATGTAATGTTATGTTTAAAATATTTTCATTCATTTCCTTATTTTCATTTACTAAATAAAAATAGAAACGATGCCCTTTCTGTGTTTCAAAATGTAGTTAGCCTTTGCTTTAGTCAATGCAAAAAGGAAAAAAAAAAGAAAAATAAAACACGTCAAAATGTACTGAGTCATCTTGCTACCCTCTGCTGAAAATGTACTGAATCATCCCAACGGGGATAAAAAGCATATCAAAATGTAGTTTTTTTAGCTTGTTACTTTTTATTCTCCACCCCCTTTTTGGAAAAATTCGAATCGTTATGTCTCGGAAAATACGCATTTTTTTAAAAAAAATTACAAGAATAAGAAGTTGCTATTTTTCATCAAATTATCTAAAAATACATTTTGTTTTTTAATTTACCTCACTTTTGCTAGTTAATAAATTAGCAACAAAATCATTGTTTATAACAATTGCGGGGTGATAGCGCCAATATTTTTATTTTTGGAGTTTGATCTAGACATCAGAACGAACAGAATCCACAAAGTTTTGTGAAAATCCATTCATTCGGTATACTTTTTAGTCAGAAATGCTTATTTGCCTACATTAATAGGTGGATCAGGGCTGTAGACATTAACCTAAAACGCGGTATTACTAACCAGGATTAAAGGGTGGTGGTTAATCATGATAGAAATCACATCTAAAAGTAACGGATGATCCCTGAGAACGGGTAGTTTTGAAAATGTTGTTATTTTGTAACATGTATAGCTGGCCATGGATTTATTTGTCATATTGTCTGTCATTATATGCCATTTGGTAATCATGGAACAGTGGTCCGGTTAGCAGCGTGCTTTTGCAATAAAATCGTATTATAAAAATAACGACAGTGTAGTTGCTGTGCAGCCGCAATTTCGACTACACTTTGCAATTCCTCGTCATGGGAGAATTCCTTCCGCTCAAGCCATAAAATAGTGGATTCGTAAATTTGATGAAACAGGTACAGCCAATAAATCCAAACTTAAAGGACACAATAGAAGTGTTAGAACCCCTGAAAACATTGAACGAGTTAGAGCATCTGTTGAACACAGTTCAAAACGTTCAGTTAGAAAACGAGGCGTTGCGCTTAGGTAAATCTTCTTTGCTTAGAATTTTACACAAGGATCTGAATCTTCATCCGTATAAAATCTAAATAGTTCAAGAAATAAAACCAACAGATTTCCCAAAACGTCTACATTTTTCTGAAATTATTTTAGAACATGGAATTAATCACAACTTGCGGTTTTCTGATGAGGCTCATTTGGCAACATTGAATGGCCCCCAAGGCACCAGACCTTACGGCATGCGATTACTTCTTCTGGGGCTACTTGAAGCATAGGGTTTTTGTTGACAAACCAAGAAATATTCAGGGGTTGAAATAAAAATCCGTGAAGAAATTGCCAATATTCCTTAGACATGTTGCATCGTGTTATAGAAAATTTCACCAATCGTATTGAATAGTGCGTAGAGATAAGGGGAAGGTATTTACCAGGAATTATATTTAAGAAATAAAAAATGCATATAATTACCCAGCCATTGTTATATATTATTTTAAATAAGTAAAGTTATTTTCAAAATTGTGATGTTTTCAAAACTTCCCGTTCCCAGGGACCACCCAGTATTAACAGACTAGCTGCTGTGACTGTTTATGTCATCTAATAACACGTTGCGTGATATGATGATATCTGCTGTGCCATATTATCACTAAGTGATTGTTGTCAACTTGGCTCCTCTTTCCAGATAAATGTAGAAGGGAATAAATCCAGAGGAATTTCCAGCGCTGCCGAGAGTGTGATATTTATTGTATGCATGCAGGATAAGTGCTTTTGATGATAAACTACTAGCCCAAGTGGGGTAGCTAATTTTGTCTATAAATCTCAAACATGCTCGGAGCCAGAAGATTTATTAACCTCCTCAAAAAAAAAAAGAAAATTGTGGAGGTTACTAAAATTGGTTCAAAATCGAAAATTGAGATAACATCAAATCTTTACGTTTTGAGGTCCCAGGAATCAAACAATGTAGTTTTTAAAAAATGTTTGTTTGTGTGTGTGTATGTGTGTTAGCACTATAGCGGCGAAACTACTGAACGGATTTGGATGAAATTTTGCATTAGGGTTTCTTTAGTGCTTCAGAAGATTTGAAAATATTTTGGTTGAGATCGGTTTACGTTTTATGTCATGTTTGCACAACAAGTTGTTTATTTTATAATTACTTACAATTGTAATCGAACCATTAAAAAGCAGTTAAAATTCTGATTATAACGATATATCATACCTGCACCCTTTCGATTTGGTTTCCGTGAAGAAAATTAGAAAACAAAGCAAATGAGAAGCACAAAATCGCTTTTCGTCACGTCACGTGATTTATTATTCAACAACTATTGAATTCAGGATTTACCACCGCGTTGGTATATTAAAAATAGACTGCTAATTACTATAGGTTGGATTTTCAACCTGTAGATTTCAGTTTATTTAAAAAAATCAATGATTTGGAAAAATTATATGCAGCCTATACGAGAGAGTTCATTAATTTTACACAGGTGCCAATCTAAAAATGTGAATGAGAACATTAAAAATGGGTATAAACTTACAAAAATGTAATATTTGAGGTTATGTTAGTCATACGATGCTCACGCCCTGTTTACAAAACCCAGTGTTATCGAATTAGCCAAAGCGTAATTTTGTTATTGATTTCAAATGTCAAAATTTGTGCGATTTAAATGTTAGCTTTTTACAATAATTTTACATATTACTCAAAAAGAGCAATATAATTAAACAAAAGGATATAGACAGTGAAAATTAGATTCCTTTGACATAGCCAGCGGTAAGGGAAGGTACAGAAATCACCTCATTAAACTTGTTGCCCGAAAAATGGAGAAAATTATATATGATGGCGTATGTTTCTTTCTTAAATTGGAGAAATCAAATGAAAATTAATTAAATAAATATTAAATATTTAA